>JAUBWS010110375.1:0-10119 GCA_032270445.1 Darlingtonia californica
AAATCATCTTTACAAATACATGATCCACATTTTCCACTTGCGTGAAGACTGCAATATATTGATTCGGATTCCTTAAATTTTTTCAATTTGGCAACTTCAGCTTGTAAGGTTTTTACATCCGCTGCTAGATCGCCATTTGTGACATTGTAAAAAAAAGCCAATAATGACAAAAATGAAAAATAATATTAGTCGCATTTTGACTCTTTAAAGATCGTAGTCAGTTTGACCAAATTTCATGCGGTAAGCTTATTTAAATGTTTATAACCGAACAAAGAATAGTTCCAGTCCTCCTCTTTGTCTCGATTGCAGATGTGTTTACTTTATTACCGAACATTTTTGCACATTTCTAAACCATGTAATCGAGATGCTGATTCAGCTGTTACCGAGTAAAAATTGTTTTTACCATTTTCAAAAGTATCATTCAGCTCTGAAAAATAAAGTAGACGTATCTTGTATCTCAATTAGTTTCTGTTGATACAGCAGGCAGAATGACATTGAAAGCTATGGAAACAGAAAAGAGTACTGAAGGTTTTATAATTTATTACGGTATTAAATTCTCACAATCCCACTCAATGAATATAAGTTCAATATCCAACTTCATTTTTAGAATTCACGAAGTTAAATTTCGTTAAACCTGTTTTTGTGCTACCCAAGAAATCCTGTTAAGCGGTTTTTAGAAGAAGGTTTGGTGTGAAGTGCTGGTAGGAAGGTGACTAAAGGGGCAATTCCCCTATCCGGCGCGGACCACTCCTTAGAATGGCTTTCAACCGTAATATAAGGGGCACCTTGTATTACAAAATGCACAGAGCCCCAATATCCGGGAAATAAGAATGAAAAAGCTTTAATATATTGTTGTTGGTATGATCATCCAAAATAAGTCCTCAAAGCCGAGAAAATAGCAAATGTGATTTTAGTTATCCTTTTGATCTAGATTTTATGGTTTAAGGATAGCCCCGTCTAAAACATACAGCTTTTACTTTAAAATTAGGTATTTTTGTAAAATCACAGGTTAATGAAGGGTTGACTGAAGCCGGAAAAAAACATTTTTATATACTAATTAAGGGCCCTCCCACTGTCTTTTCCGTGCCTGTTTACGGGCCAGCAGAAGTTTTTATTTTCAAGCTCTGATTGAAGTTTTCTTATTTGCAACCTCTGTATGTATCTTCAATAATAAAGCTTTAAAATGGTGGGAAGTAAAGGGTGGCCACGTCTCCTAAAATCCCCTAAAATGTCCTAAATTAAGACGTATTTTTCTATTTCTCTTAAAATGTTTCTAAAATTTACAAATCATGTTCTTGCAAGCGAATAATTAAGATTGGAGTCTTATAAAAAAAAAGTGTAATGTAACAATTCAACAGTTCTGGACCCTTTAGATTCTAAAAATGAGTAGGAAGATCGATTGATTATTTACAAAAATAGTTTTACCAGGCTCAATGTTTAAGAATCTTTCCAGTCTCACCGTGTAAGAATCCTGCCAGTCCCACTGTTCAAGAATTCTGCCAGTGTCACTTTTTAAGAATCGTGTCAATTAAAGAAAAAACGACGAGGAAAACAACAGCATTAAATTTGAATACGTTGATGACAAAAAAATTGGGCGAATATAATTTCATTACCTGAGCCTATTTTTTATGACTTAGAATAAACAAGATGACGTCAAAGATGAATTCTATGAAACCTTATATGAAATAAATAGAAAACACGAAAGCCATGGAATACTTCTAGTTCAAGGTGATTTCAACGATTTTAACTCGAGGTCTTGTGAACTACGAAATCTGCCAACATTTTCTATTTATTTCCGTTTTGTTTTATGTTGTTTTAAGGAGATTGGATCTTTATTTCAAAATGATATTGTTCTGGTCTGAAAAATAATTTTAACACACTGTTTTTTACATTTCTTTTCCTCTAGCGGTCAATTTTTTATTCCGAATGTTGATGAATGATGACGGCTATTATCTAGGGAGTACTGGAATAAAAAGTGCAGAAAATACAGGTTGAATGGACAATAGTTAGTATAACAGAACATACATTAACAAGATGTCTGTCAGGAAAGTTAGTAATTTTATGTTTTTTCAAGAAAATCAGTAAAAGTCAAGAAATTTGCTGAAATCAGTTCCTCGAAAATCAGCTGGCATTGAAGTTATGTTCAAATCCACTGCAAATTTCTAAATAATCCTCTGCTACGAAAATAAGTCACCTACACATGAGTATGAGTATGTCTCACTTGGAAAGAAATTTTTGACAGAGCGATCCTGGACGCCATTACATTAATAACTATAACAAATATATAGCGCTCTTGTTAAATGACGGTATTCTTTCTTCTTCTTTTTTCCATTCACTGAGTGGGCCCACTTTTTGGGTCTCTCCATAGGATATCTTATAGAAAACACTTTTGGAACACTTCCTGGCATTCGCTACGTGGAAGAGTTTTTATTCCTCCTCTTTATATTTTTGGTCCTGCGAGCGCCGCACTTATCGATAGTTCTGTAGTTCCTCGAATAAGCACCTTTAATTTTTGAGTCTTACAGGGGGGGGGGGAGGGGTCAGTTATTTAAGGGGGTGCTTATTAGACTTTTCTGGACGTCAAAGTTATTCATGTTTCAAACAAACATGCGGCCGCACCTTTCAGACATGCGACCGCGTGTTTGTGTTTTGTTTCTAGATACGATACATAAGGTAAAACGTACGGCCGCACATCCGATTTTTTCCGGTCTGTATTTTTTCCTCGACAATTAATTTTCTTCCTGCGACCCGAATGTCTCTCTGCCGTGTTAAACATATACGGCATCGTGTTTAGATGTGCGGCTGCGTTTTTCAGTTGTGTGTCCGCGTGTCAGTGCGATCTCGTGTTTTGGAGGAGTGAGTGCGTGTTGTCAGGGTATTGTTTCCAAGATGGAAGGCGCGGAGAACACTCTCGTGCCACAGCTAATTGCAGTACCCATAGATGGCTATAAAAAGGTAATTTTGTTGATCTAATTCCTTTATTTTATGCATTCACTAAATAGTCAGATTGCTAGTTAGCTGTAGGGCTTAATCCCCATCTTTTTTGCTGATTACCAGTGTTAAGAGTATGGTCCTTTTTTTGGCGCCCAGGAACAAAATACTGCGTGGAAAAAATACGCACCGTAAATGATCAGATATGCGTCCGAACGTTTGGCAGTATCTATCGTATCTCAAAACAAAACACAAAGATGCGGCCGCAAATTGTCAGTTCAAGAAAACCAATAACAAAAATAAGGTAGAAAAGGTAGTCATACTTTACTTACCGGACCCAGACCCGGACCAGGACCTTTAGAAAAACCGGACACAAAATCTTGAGAAAAACCGGAAAGTCCGTTTTAAATGAAAATTGGTACCTTAGGTAAATAAATGGTTTATTTATGGAGACACTTTTGAAAATATTTTTTTTTACATTTTACATTTACATTTTAATAAACAATCCTTTTCACCACTTGGGCTTGATGATGAGGCCTTCTGCAAGCTCCAGCCATTTTTGTAAATATACATAGCTACTTTATGAACACAGATCTTTTAAAGGCGAACAAATACATATTACATTACCTTACATCACTAGTGATTCGTTTTCCATTTATCATTGTTTCCCAATGTATGTTTGAAAATAACGGGCACCCAAAATAACGGCGGTGACTACATATTTCAACATATTTTTTAAATTAATATTCACATTATTGTCCATCCTATTTCCGATGAACAAACCAGTGATTCGTTTTCCATTTTTCAAATTTCATTTCAAATGGAAAGTTTCTTATTTTTTGACAAAAAGTACCTCATAACAGGGATTTCTGGTATGATAATTGAAAAATAAACATCATTTTTGAAATCAGCACCCTTTAATTACCTAGGGTACCAAATTTCATTCAAAACGGACTTTTTGATCTGAAAATACCTCAAGGGTTCGGTTTTTCTCAAGGTCCTTGGTCCGGTTTTTCTAAAGATCCTGGTCCAGATCCGGGTTCGGTAAGTAAAGTATGCTGTGTTATTTGAATACACTATTCTCGAATTAACCCCGTTGATATGGAAAATTTCAAAAGTGAAATATCTTACAAATTTTTGCACAGAAATATTGCAAATGCCAAAACTAACATATCCTGAAAATTTCATTAAAAATCTGAAGTGTGCAACAAAAGTTATGGCACTTTCGTTTTTCAACGAAACAGCTTGTGTTGCCTTGATATGTTCTTGTCCAGTCCCGCCTCGTTTTCATGCAAACAAGTGTTTTTCAAAAGCTTATTGTGACTGAATTATAAAAGAGCTTTGTATTTGGTCTTTCTTTTGTGTAGTGTTTAAGAAAAAGTATAAATTTGTTTCTGTATATCTTGTTTTTCGTCTAAAATAATGTACATATATATAATGGTCTTTTCATATATTATTTGCAACTTTAAAGACTGGAGCTGTAGAAGACATACGTCATAGCCTCATTTGAGTGAGACAACTAAATATATATATTACAAATTCAAAAGTCAAAAGTTAAAAACGATTTGATATGGTGTGAGCATGAATAAAATATTTACAGGTAGGAAAATATGAAAAAAGAATTTAACCCTTTGACTACGCTGTGTTTTTAAAAAAAGTGAAAAATTTGCAAGGTTTTTTTTACACTTTTTAAACTTTCAACTTGAATTTTCGAACACTGGAATGGGATAAATTGGTTAAGTTTGGTATCAAAAGAAAGCTCCTTTTATGCTCTTTAAAGAAATTCTGAGTTGTTTGGGCCAATTCTGAATTGTTTAGAAGTTATGGGCTTCCAAAGACATAGTGGTATTTTGGTCAATTTTGGACGCCTATTGTCGTCATTCGGCGTCTAAGGGCTAATAAGAATAGATTACAGAAGGATGATTAAAAATAATCCTTCTCGTTGTCTAAGTTTAAGAGATAACGTTTCATTGTTGATTTGAACAAAGTAATAGAGGTTACAGCTTTATTATCTGCACAACATAAATTGTTCCAAATACGAGGTCCCCGACAGGTTATTGAAAAATCACTTCTACGTAGTGACGTTTTTGATATTTTATAACTAGATACAGAATATCTAGTGGGATATTTGTGATTTATGAAAGAAAATTGATCTTGAAAAATTTCTGGAGTCAATTTGTTCGTTAGTTTAAACATGAAAATTTAAACTTGATATAAATTCAGGTGATAAACACTAAGGATTCCTAATTCCTTTAAAAGTGGTCTGGCATCAGTGTATCTATTTTTATTCATAATTATCTTGGTTGTATCTTTTGAATGTTGAAGAGCTTATTTAAATGTCATATGAATATATACTAGCCCATGCCATATTACAGTAGTTTAGATAGCTATGAATGAATGCAAAATAAAAATGTTTAAGACATTGTTTATTGAGAAGGTGTTTAACTCTATGGATTATGCCTATACATTCAAAAGTTTTAT
Organism: Darlingtonia californica; assembly: GCA_032270445.1. Taxonomy (NCBI): domain Eukaryota; kingdom Viridiplantae; phylum Streptophyta; class Magnoliopsida; order Ericales; family Sarraceniaceae; genus Darlingtonia; species Darlingtonia californica. The sequence continues at coordinate 5,413 of JAUBWS010110375.1, forward strand.
TTTCTATTAACTTTATATGTTCTTCCCAGTTAAGATGTTGGTCTAGAATAATTCCTAGGAATTTCATGGAAACAACACGCTTAATACTGACATTATTGATATAAGGCTTTGGTAGTTTAAGAGGTATGTTATCAACTTTGGCGGGTTTCAGAAATAGCGTGTATTTAGTTTTGGTTACATTTAGTGATAACTTATTTGCTGTAAACCACTCGTTTACCTTTGACAGCTCAATATTCATTATAGAGAAAAGTGTTTTTAAATTTTTATGAGAAAAGAAAAGATTAGTATCGTCAGCAAACAGAATGAAGTTGAGGATTTTAGATGAAAAACACAAGTCATTATTATAAATCAAAAACAGGAGTAGACCCAAAATGGACCCTTAAGGCACGCCGCATATGACTGGTTTTAATTTTGAATGTGTGTTATCATATGACACTCCTTGCTTACGCCCTGATAATTAGTAGCTCATAAATCACTTCAGGTTGTTGTTTTTTACACCATAAAGTTTAAGTTTTTTAATTAGAATCTGGTGGTCAACTGTGTCAAAAGCTTTAGATAAATCAATAAAGACTCCCAACGTGAAAGAGTTGTTATCAAAACTTTTAAGAATTTCATCTACTAGTTGGATAATTGCACAAGGCCGTGGCAAGACATTTTTCCAGGTAGGGGGGGGGGAGGGGGGTGTAATTGTCAAATTTGCCGACATCAGGGGCGGTTCTAAAGTTTACGAGCATACCCGGCAAAGTACACAAGTACATAAGTAGGATTTGGCAAAAAAATTTCCAGCCACGGGCCTGACTGCGTGATCTGTCGAAAGGCCATTTTGGAATCCAAATTGCTTTAGATATAGAATTTTGTGTTGTACTAGATAGTCATAGAGTCGATTGTACATAATACGTTCAAGTAATTTTGAAAGACAAGGTAGGACTGAGATTGGTCGGTACGTTACATACCAGAGACTCATCTCCACTTTTAAACAACTCTGGCAGTTTTCAAAGAATTGGGGAAGATAGATATCTTTAATAACGTCAAAAACAGATCTCACAATATTGACATTAATTTCATCAAAATCTTCACCGTTATTTGGTTGCAAAAAAGCGAAGTGAAAAGGCCCTGGGAACGAGGTTGATCAGGTATAAACCCCATTAAAAAATCAAGATTTTTTCCAAATTTCAAAAAGGTCGATTCTGGCGTAAAATATGTATGTAGATTTTGAATATCGTCATTAAAAATACCGCATGATACAATAAGTACCCCAAATTAAGGTATTTTGGGACAATACCCAAACTTTTACTCCTTAGCAACGCCCTTAGCAACAAGCTTTTCTGTTCTTTGGACCAGTTTAACCCTAAAATTATCAAAATTTTCATCCGGGCGTGCTCGTTGTCTCCTTTGCTCCTTACTATTTCACAAATTAGACGATTAGTCGAAACAAAAAGTGAAAGAAGTTCAGTTGAGTTGAAAGCAAGTAGAAGGGTGTTCCGCCAAAAGTTGGCTGATTGCCGAATGTTGACCAAAAATTAACGCTTGCCTAAAGTTGACTGGTTTGCCTAAAGTTGACTACAATTGTGTATTGCAAACAAGTATTATGGAGATAAAATAATTCCAGAAATGTCAGCGTATAAATTATCTCTCACATGAAAATATCTACATATTTTAACATATGAGCAATTCAGTTATAGTTTAGGCAAGTTAAAAGTTGATATCAATTTTAGGCAAATAAAAAGGCTGCTGAAAGTTGACTAAAACACATCTAATCAACTTTAGGCCAATAAAAAGGCTGCCGAAAGTTGACACACCTAATCGATTTTAAGCCGATAGAAATGCTACCGAAAGTTGACTGAAACACCAATGAATTAGGCCAATGAAAAGGCTGTATGGGTGTATATATGGTATGCTGAACGCCTTTAAGTCAGATTCCGTGCTAGAAAGTACCGATGATATACCTTTGGTTTGGGTCAGTATAGTAAGCAATATACAATATATAGGTAAATATACAGATTACATGGAATCTATAAAGCTCAAAATAAGTTTATTCAGACACGCTCAACTTTAGATACATATTTATAGAACTAAGGATAAGCCTTAGAATTTAAAGCCTGCAAATAATCCACCATTAACCATATTGTAGGCCACTGTACATCGAATCCAGCATGAAAAACACCATAACTTTCGGTTTCGTTTTCTCGATTTTGTTTTATCTCGTTGCCTAAAGCTAGCTAATTTGCCAAATTTTGACCTGGGAGACTGAGTACGAAGAGCGGTAATCTACATTGGGCAAGAGTCATCATTCGGCGGAACAAAGGGAATAGTGAGACGGAAAATTGGAAAATCATGTAGACTGGACAATTCCAATCTAAGAACCATAAGAAAAAAAGAAGATTTTGAAGAAAGCATTTGAGTTTATGTAATTGATGTAGAAAGAGATGAAGGCATTATAAATACTGAAACTGTACAGCTTAAATGTACAATCTGTTGTCGAAACCACACCGGAAAATGGTCAACAATTTACAAGCCCGGCAAAGTCTACGGTTGGACCGGATAACATTTCAGCTCTGTTTTCCAGGACAGGAGATGACCTTAGAGAAATGGCTGAAAGAGATTGTCTTCACCTAAAGAAACCAAAATGAACCCTTTACTTTAACAGTATAATTTTGAAAGGACTTTGTATACTGCAAGTTGTTACATTACCGCAACTCAAGTTTTAAATTTACGACACTGTTTCGGCTTTCAATATTGGTCGAAAAGCCTCTCAGTTGAGAAATGACCATAATTTCTGGAACGTGCGTGTCAATAAATAATGATCCTGATAGAGAAATCAAAAAGAGACATTCTTTTTCTGTCTACCACAGTAAGAAAAAGTAAAAAAAGGCAAAATTTTTATTCTGGGAAACAAAGAGAACAAAGACTTGAACAAGGGAAAATACTGTGCAATGCCAGAAAATCTGTTGGATATTTGAACTAAACGAATATTTTCACTTCTTTTATAATTTTTCATTAGTTTTTGTTGGTAGTTGTCAATAGTTTTTTTTTTAATATAAAAAAAGCTTTGAAATGATAAAAGAACATTTTTATTTTAACTTTAACCGCAGTTATCTCAAAATGATCTTTTTGAAGATCTCCCGGTCAAGATAACTTGGGAACCAATAATGCAATCAACTTGAAATTTTCAGTGAGGTTTCCTCGTAATTATCAATGAGCGAAACAGATGTTGTATTATGTTAATGACCTTTTCAAAATGGCCGACCAAAGAAACAAATTTTCTCTCTTTTTGTTGCGTTAATTTTAGCGGTCCAGTACTAAAAATTGAATTTGGTTACAAAAATTTGTTCCGTTCATTGCATGAATCCATCCTCCTAGAATGTGCACAGAAAGTTTCACTTAAAAACTCAAAGCGGTTGTGTCTCAATTTTGGCCGGTAGAAAGCTGATCTTTGAGATATCCGCCATTATTGTCAGTTGCCACGGTGACAATTTTTTGAAAATGGCTTTTTTGTCTAAGTTAGGCATAGGACTACATAACTACATAGGAATTAAATCCAAAAGTATCATTGAAGCTGAATTAAATTTAGAGGGGGTTTATATCTTAAAGACCACAAGCTCTAAAAGATAAAATAAACTAGGCAACTAGGCCCGCGACCCTATATCAGGATAAATTTCACCTAAACCAAGAAATTTATGAACTTGAAACTTTTTGGTTTTTAATATAATTTTATTTGGAACATTTTCTCAAAATTTCAGGTAACTAGCTTTTTTTGTTGCATAATAATTATGCTCAATTATTGAACCGAAGGTGAGAAATGTAAGCAAAAATAGCGAAGATTTAAAATCTTACAACTTTTGATAGACAAAAGGTTATGATATGAAACTTTGACAGTCATCTTCTAATGATAAAAGAAAGATGCTGACGTCATAAATTTTGCTCGTGACGTCATATTTTCAAAAAAGAGCGAGGAGGACTAACTCCATACCAAATTTCAAGTTTCTATCATGAGCCCATCCTGAGATATTAACCGCGGGCCTCCTAGCCCCCCCCCCCCCCACCCTAGTTTGTCCGATTAACCATTCCGGACTAACGTCCAAAGGTAATTAATTTAGAAGCCTGGAAATTATAAACTTAAATAGTCACGCTGATTGGTTAATAGTGCACGTAACAAAGCGACGTGATCGGCTCTTTTTTCATGTTGTTGTGGTAATACTATTGTTATGGTAGAAATGGGTACTGTGCATGCTCCGTATTTTACGATATTGACATACTCGGTTTTGGACGTTAGCCTATAGACCAAGAGAAGGGCAAAAAGCCCGGGGCCGACTAGCCATTTGTACCTGGCCCTACAGTACGTGGGTGATTTTAGGTTTTTTTTTCTTAAATAAATTGTTGGTTTTCAAGCTGTGATTAATTTTTTCTGCTTTTCATTGTTACCTTTTATTCAGTTACTTTTTTCTTTGTTCTAACATAAAACAGAATAGGAAAGGCAATACTATGGCAGATTTTTTCAAGTATATAAAAAATGGAAGTCTTGCAAAATTTTCAATTCTTTGGTTAAACAAATTTTCGTACGGCGAGGTAAGAAGATCATCTCAGAAGAAACTACACACTTTCTGCGGAAGAGGTTCAGCATGGATTGCAGTGGATTCGGGAAATTATTTACAGAGCAGGACCGACACATCATTGCTGGAGTCATGTTCAGCTTGTCACTGTTTGGTG
>JAUBWS010110397.1:0-10118 GCA_032270445.1 Darlingtonia californica
ACATCATCTCCAAAGGGAGCAATTAAATCACTTAATGGTATAAGAGTAATTAGCATCACTTGGGTGATCATTGGTCACATGTACATGGTGATGTTAAGATTCCCAATTGGTAGGAACATTTTAAATTTTATTGTCTAATGTTATCTTATTTCTGAGGGAATTTTTATTAAATGCCATTTTCGAATTTTTTGGTCCTTTTCAACTTCACGCAAATTTCTACGTTAGCAAAATCCCAAGAAGCTGATGAAGGGATAATATTTGAGGTAAATGGTGTAGAAAATTAGGCGGAGGGAACGGGGACGTGCCGCTGGTGGTCAGATTACCCTTTTTCACCTCATCCAGTCCCACACAGGGTCGCAAAATCAGCAAAAACCAGTCCATGGTAGGGTTTTGATGTGCAACGCAGGGTATATTTTTGCCAGTATTTTGAAATTTATTGAAAAAAAGTCCTTGGCAGGGTATACTGTTTTACTATTTACAGTCCCTGATAGGGTCCATTTTGAAATCTCTAGTCCATCCTATTCGTCATTAAGACCCCCTGAAAACGAGGCCAGATTTTGATTTTTGAATTTATGAATGTTTATGATTTATAAAGGTTTATATAATATATTTTTTTAACCTTATTAATTATAACCTCGTTTCTAAGAAAATCCAGGATGTCAATTCTTAAGAAAGAGAAAAATGACAAAAATGACAGATAATGAAATTTTCCTTTGTCATTTTCTTTGAGAAAGAAGGCTCGTAAAAAATAAAGCGAAATTTCTACTAAATAAACTTAATTTAATTAAATCAATAAATTCAATTTTGATAGTTATATAGATATATATTGTGTTATTTCAAGTCTTTTATTTCAATTTCTTATAAGAACATCCATAAGAACGTCTGAGATTGAAAAAGAGTCAGAAAAATAAGCACATCCAGCCTCAGCTGAACGTTCTTATATAAAAAAAACGTGTATTCTGTTTACCATTTTAAACTTGTATTTTTCTTCCTTTTTTTGTGATCCAGACAATGGTTTGGAAGCAAAGAAACTCATCCATGAATATGCTTTCCTTCCAATTTTGAATGGTCACGTGTCAGTTGATACATTCTTCTTGATCAGGTAATAACGGACTTTGAGTTACAAAAGATATTTTGGACAATTTTTCGGACAAAATGGTTCATTCGCTGATAATACACTACTCCGAGAATAAGAGCAAATAAAATGTTACGATTTGGCTTTTTTTTTAAGAGCTGAGGTCTGACTTGAGAATACAATACAATGTTAGGAAATTCATAAAGTTTCAATTTTACTGCAAATGTCGAGTAATTTTGCACGAATATTTGATTTGACAATATACTCTGGACAGCTGATCTTCAGTAATTCAGGACCTACCTTCATAGAAACACCTTAAAAAAGAACTTGTCTTATTGAAATAAACAATGTCACACAAAACGAAATTCCCACAAGGTGAAGAAAATTATCTAAACTTCACATCGATTAACTTTCACTTTGGTTAAAGACAATCTAATGTAGACACTACGTATAATTTCGTGTTAATTTGTTTTCTCAATAGTGGTCTTTTGGTGTCATATCTTACGTTGAAACACATGAACAAAAATGACGGAAAAATCAGTCTTCCTTTGTTTTACCTGCATCGCTTCTTAAGGTACGTAAACTCATGGCATATTCTTACTTTCATGATATCTCTCACATGTGTGTACACAGCGTGACTACGTCGCGTATACTGACGTATACCACCAAGCGACATAAAAAAAGTGAGAAGTGGCCGTGGGACGGACGTTGCTATGGGTACCTTATCCTAAAGCTTACGCAATATTCGCATTTCGATCCCACAATTCTTTATTTTAGTCTATTTATAGATACGCATCCATACGCTATTACAAAATAACATCAACCTTTTGATTGTTAGTTTCCAGGGTAAACTCAAAAAATGTATCTGCTGGTGCACAGGTAGCAGAGCTATAAAGTCATTACTCTAGGGCCCAAGGACCGTAATAAACTTCTCAATGACCAATATAGTGGTCATGGGTTATCAAACATTTCACGGCTTGTGAACCACTCTATGACCTAGTTTGTTGCCCTGTTTAGAACTCAAAAGAGGATGCTGTTAGCTATTCAAAAGCTAAATGTGACAGTCTTGACTCAGTTTATTCAGAAATTAGAGAAAACATTGCAGTAAAAATATGTCATTTTCTTTTTATATGTTCTGAAAAGGTTAATTCTTAAAATTTAAGCTTATTTTTATTTTTAAAATTTAGGTTGACACCCGTTTACATGTTTGCAGTTTTGGTATGGACAAACGTGGCACCACATTTTGTTCGTGGTCCGTTCAAAATTTTAGCAATGGAAAATTCATACCAGCAGCCGTGTACGAAATACTGGTGGACGAATTTGTTGTATATCAACAACTTCTATCCACAGAAAATGGAAGATACGGTATGCAACATTAAACATACCTTATCGGACAAAAAAATGTCGGACAAAACTGGCGAAATTTGTCGTCACTTTTGTCAAACGAAAAATGTTGTCCGGCGAAAATTTTGTCCGACATTTTTTGTTTTTGTCCGATAAGGTAGACTATCAGATATACCGCTCCGGGCATTTTGCTCTTCTTTTGGTCTACAGGCTGACGTCTAAAACCGAGTATATCAAAATCGTAAATAACGGAGCATGCGCAGTAGCTGTTTCTACCATAGCAATGTTATGGCCACAACAATATGAAAAAGAGCCAATGACGTCGCTTTGTTACGTGCACTATTAATCAATCAGCGTGACTATTTTTAAATGTTTATAGTTTCCAGGCTTCTAAATTACTTACCTTTGGACGTTAGCCGATGGACTAAAAGGAGGGCAATTAAGCCCGGAACGGTATATCGGATAGTCTACATTAAACAATGTGCTGATGAAAACGTGTTTTTGTATTTAAAGCTGCTTTACCAAAATGCGCAAGGCAATTCCCAAACTTTTACGAATAATTTTTTTCCCAATAAACTGTTTTATTTTTATCAGCTTGAAAGGCGGTTTAAAGTAATAATTTGGTAAAATCAGTGTTGCTAAAACTAGATCAGGAGATTATCATTGAACCAAGTGCACATACATATATATATTGTAATGAAACGGATCCTGGGAACAGATCCTAGCATTAATGTAACTAATTTGTAGTAAACGAGGGTACCGATCGCTCAATTAGTGAAATGACATCGGATTGAAAGCGCAGTCTACTACACACTCGATCCGTTACCTTTGCGGAAATTGGAAAGTTACATTAGTGCTAGGATCTGGTCCCAGGATCCGTTTCATGACAATGGATCAGGAGAGTTTGATAACTTTTTTACTTTATGTTTTCCACTAAGGTTTGCAAAATTCAACGTTTCATTTTCTTTCTTTAGTGTATGGCATGGACTTGGTACTTAGCAAACGATATGCAATTCTACATGCTTGCACCATTGATTCTCATTGCTATGCATAGGTTTGTTTGAATACATAGCTGTAGAAAGTCTGAAGAATTTCTTTATTTTCTTTTTGACAGCGAGGTCAATGTTTTGTGAATGAATGCTTTAACACATTTTTAGTAAAATTCAGCGAAAATGCTATTTTTTTGTAGTTTTACATCATGGGTTTAAACATTTTTACGAAATGCAAATGGGAAATTAGTGTCTCAAATTATCTGAAAATTATTAAAAAAGAAGATTTACAAATTACCTCAGGGAAAAAGAAACTTTACAGGATGAGTCAAGGACATTTTTGAACATCTATTTTTACTTTATTTTCCTTGTAGGTTGCAATCAAGATTTGCATCAAAGTCTTCCATCATGGTTCCTTTTGTTTTCATTGGCGTCCTCTGCCTCCTTTCCATGCTCATTTCAGCAATTCTAATTGGTGTTTACGATCTACCAATGGTCAATTCTGAAACTCTAGTGGAAGGAAACCCAAGAACGTTAGTATGAATTCAAAAGTCTATAACATATAGACAAAATAGTGATTTCTTAACCCTGTGCGTAGCCCGTATATACTTTAATCTGACTCGGAAATCTCACACACGCAAAGCAGGCCTGTAAGAAAATTTTGAAAATTTTTGACTTTCTATTGCAACTGAATTGATAAAACATCCCATAGATTTTGCTTAATCTATGCTCATAAAATTCAAAGTTATTTTTAAAAAAAATTTGGAGGGACAATTCTTTCCTTTGCTCCCCTTGGATATAATGGTCTTGCATCGCTTTCTATTTTTTCAACTTAACACATTTAGCTAGTATGTATATGTGCCAACTTGGTCTCAGTGGTACAAGCAGTTGAGGGGATACGTATAGCGCTCCTTCTCAGTAAGATAGTTCCTAGCTTAGCATAAGCCGAATGAGGTTCCCCTGACAAATTCTGCTGGTACTGCTACTTTGCCATACGATAATGCACTCCTGAACAAGTATATGAAAATTTGGTATGATAACTAGCATGGCCGCCAGTTAAGGGTGTGGGAGGGGCCGGGTGGGGGGGGGGGGGGCAGGGTTCCCTCACTTTTAGATGTTTTACAAAAATTAGTCCCTTTTAAAGGTTTGACAAAGATTTATTATTTATTATTATCTATTATTATTTATTATTATTTATTATTATTTATTTGCTTTATTGACACTTCACTTCAATTTATAAGCATATAATTATTGTTTGTATAAGCTTTATGTGGGAATTCAGACTGACTTGTGACTAAAAAGGTCCTTTTTTACAAATTTGGCACCCGCATCCAAAATCGTTATCTGGCGGTCCTGAGTTAGTGGTTTGATAGAGCCGTGACTAAATTGAGTTTTTTTCCTACTTTTATCAGCTCCTTGTGGAGAACTCTTTTTACGGGACTGGCTTGAATAGTCGCTAATTTTTCCGTTCTACATACAGTTTGTCTTGCATTTGAAGACCATTAAAGTTTTACATAGAATATTCGAGGCAAATATTTTTTAGATAACTCGTTCTTTCAAACACTTTTTACAGACTTCACTACAGAAAATTTCGATGGTCTACAAATGCAAGATAAACATACTCCTATATTCTATAAAAAAAAATCAATCTCTAATTACGAGCCTCCCTTTTAGTAAAGGCAAGATAGCGTGCATAAGAAAAATGTCAACCCACTGTTCAAATGTTCAAAGTGTTCAAAAAGCCGTAAACGTGGAAAGGAGGGAAAGAAAAGGCCCTGGTGCACGCTGGTGCACGCTTTTTTCTCCCTCCTTGCACGTTTACGACTCTTTTATCGCCTTCTTTACGGCCGCAAATATTTAATGAATTTTTGTTTGTCTTTCGTTTCAGGAAAAATGGTGGAACAGACAGCGTGTATACTAAACCATACACCCGTATTGTGCCGTATCTTATTGGTTTATTGGTTGGTTATGTATTCACTGAAAACATATCACACAATGGACACTCAAAGGTACAAAGTATAGCATATGTTTAAATCTACGACCTTAAGCGTGCAGAAACATAATCGATGAATTAAAAATTTTCAGCAGTTTATTCAGTATAGCTATACTCAAGAAACTGCTGAAAATTTTTAGTTCATCGACTCTCATACAGTAGTAGCAGCTGAAATATAGGAAGCTTAACTTTGTAAAAAATTGTTAAAGTTGATTCTTCTGAAGTTTAAAATAATGATTTGTTAGAAAATGGAGGTCCTGAGATATGAAATTGCTTAGTTCTCTAGAGAGAAACTAGCCTATACCAGAAATTCTGAAGGAAATCCTGCTAGAGAGGCCAGCATTGGAAAATTGAAAATTCTTGCGTGTTCGGCCTTGCAGGACACTCAGAAAGAATGTATAAATGATACTTTAAACATTCTTTTTACAGCGCAAGTTCATCAACTTTATCGGATGGGTCATAGCCGTATTGGTTGGATATTTGATAGTGTATGGGCCAGCTAAAACTTACAAAGACCCTCCGTCGTTTTTCACAGATGGTGAAGAGTTGATGTATGGAACATTTTATCGATTCCTTTGGTCACTTGCTGTTGCATGGGTTATTTTCGCATGTCATAACAAAGCTGGAGGTATGTACGTTTCTTTTCCTTCAACCCAAATTGATGCAGTATACCGTGTCATACGTGGGACACTATTTCATTTTGGTCTTAGGCCCCTACGTAGACAGTCTCGCAGGTTTGTGACTCATGTATCAGTGAGCGGGCCCCAGTCATGAAAAATAAAGATCAGCAAGGAGTCTACGTCAGTCTAAATTTTCAACATTAGTGACGGTCTATGGGAAAAGAGGGCTTGGTCATTTTTATCGCAATCATACTCTGTGGAGGAGTACCTTTTGCGCAAATAGCGTATCTCTCAAATAGAAATGACCTCCTCCAAAGACGTTTTTCCATGATTTTGAGAGGTAAACAAGTAAACTATGGTAATTTTTATGATCCCTTTTCCCATAGACCGTCACATTTTGTGAATCTTGGTGCATGGGTCGCGCAGCTCCTAGGTCACTACTTAGGGTTCCAGCCAGGACTTTAAAAAAAATTAATATCCCATGAAAAATATGTTTGCCATCAGCACTTAAGTGGTTAACATTACTGAATGGGTATGGTTAAGGCCCTCAAAATTTTGCCCCACATTTATTAACATTTTGACTTTGAACGTCTTTTGAATACATTTCAAACGCTTAAAAATATATATTTTTACATTAGGTAAAATATGACGTAAGCAAAAGAATTGGAGAAAAAGAATGTTGATTGCTTTTTTCTTCATAAAATTTATGGTAAAGCAAACGATCAAAAATGTTGGCCCGGTTTGCGGCCGGCTTTAGGTTGTAGTTTCATTGAGATTAGATTGATGCGTAAAATTGACCGTGGGCCATAACTCTAGATTGGCTTATGCCAGAAACTTGAAATTCGGTATGAAGGTAGCCCTTAAGCCCTATATATATATATGCCTCTATCCACTTTTTTGCCTTTGTATTTTCTGTTTGTGCTAGGGAGATATCATTCCGCTTTCTTTCATGCCACATACGCACTTTCTATTGTTGTCAATCTATTAACCGCTGCCTCTTTTTGTTTGTTCTTGTTTAGGTATTTCCTGCCTTTCAAAAAATCTTTCCTCCTTCACATGTCTGTTCATATTCTTTTTGTCCTTCCATTTTTTTTTTCCATTAATATTTGTATCTTATCTTTTACGTTTTCCTTCCATTCGTTTTTTGTCATTTCTACTGATATTCCAAATATTTTAGCTGTTCTTGTTGTTTGGTTCAACCAGCTATCACCTTCTACGTGTCTTTGTCCCATAGTTACCTTTATTCCTAATCTTTCATCGTCCGATCCCATGAAATTCTCGTATAGCATCATTCTGTGGTATGTCACTACTTCTCTAATTGGATATATATCTGGCTGTTGTCTAGTATCCACCAGTGCGGTGTGTCATTTAGTAGCATTAGAATCCTTTTCAGCGCTTTCGCTTGCATTCTCTATAGTCTTGTCCAGTCAGACTCTCTCAGCTTGTTTCACAGCTCAAATTGTAAGTAATGGCAAAATCAGTAAAAACCCTATGTGGAGGAGAATTTTTCTTTTTCTAAACGGCACGCAACCTGGATAATGGCGCTTAATTGATAACATAATTGAGACGATTACTTCAAATTTTCAGGAAATGTGTTAGTTTTTGTTAATTGTTGCGAAGTTTTAAATTCATAGAGTTAGCATTTTTTGAGTTATCAAAAAAATTGCGCCAGGGCATTCTTTTTCGCCCTGACGTTTACAGCGAAGTGTGTTTGGAAAAACATGTTACTCTGTTACTAAGCTAATCATGATTGACTAAATATGCATTGAATAATTAATCTCAGCTCAATGACGATGTAGTATTTCTTCTGGGACACACAGTATATGGCTTTCTGTACTGTCCTGTAGGTGTATTTAGGAGGTAAAGTAAACATTAATAGAAATACAAGAAAAAACTGAAAAGAGTAAACACAAATCTTTACTAAAAATTAACAACAAATTGCATTAAAAATTTCAAGCAGAAGCTTTTCGGAAAATTATTCCATCATCAGTGCATATAAATTTACAATGTTAAAAACATTTTTATTTACATTAAAACAAGGGTGTAGCTATGGAAACGTAAATATTGATAATTAAAAAAAAAAATATTTTTAATAAAATCATGGCGATCAAACTTACATAATTACACATAATTAGCCTATTAACAAATCTTTATTCTACGTACAATTTCAGGACCAGTGAATGCATTATTGTCATGGAGTGGTTGGGTACCATTGGGTAGATTGAGTTATGGTGCATATCTCATACATATCTTTCCAGCTGTTCATTTCATTGGATCATTCGAAAACCCTCTTCACTATCAAGATGCAACTTGGGTATGATTCAAACACTTTTTTCAAATTCAAAAAACGCTTCCCAAAGTTATTTCATGTACAGCCCTACCTAGACTCGCTAGCCAGTCACTTTTTTTGAAAGAGGTGAGAAACGGGTAATGAAATCCGAAACGGGTAGATCGGATATAAGTTCCGTATGGAGGAAGGAAAAGCGAGAAAGGAAAATTATTTTTTCAATTCAGAGTGCCGTACGGACACTCTCCGTCGTTGCGCCTCTTTTAACTTACCCCGCTTTATCAAGTGACTTGATAAGATAAAAGACTAGTTAGCTAGTCTATACCCTACCCCATTTTCATACCGTTTTAGTTTCAATGCGCATTAACGGTATTGCACTTTTCCTGACATTAATTTTAGCATATCATGCCTGATCTTAACCCTTTCAGCAATAAGGACGCACATATGCGTCCAAAATTGACCAAAATACCCTTGTGTCTTTGGAAGTCCATAACTTCTAAACCATTCAGAATTGGCCAAACAATCCAGCAATTTTTTTAAAGAACATAAAATTAGCTTTCTTTTTTATACCAAACTTAACTAGTTTATCTCATTCCAGTGTTCAGAAATTTAAGATGCAAGTCTAGAAAGTGTAAAAAAAATCTTGGAAATTTTTCACTTTTTGAAAAACACAGCGTAGCCAAAGCGTTAAGCTAAATTTTTATTTACAACGAACTCCCAAATGTATTGCAATTATCTGCACTTTACATTACAACAAAGTTTGAGCTAATCCTTTCTCGTACGTAATGAAACCGTTGAAATGACGTCATAAAACAATAGATGTTGGAAGAAGAAAATGGTATGGAACTCTTTAGTAGAGCCAGCCAGGTGAGCCCTCTACTCGCTACGCTTCGCGCTTGTAGCTGGTGCTAAGTACAGCGGGTGAAGGGCTCTCCTGGCTAAACCAGATGATAAAAAGGGTTGAACTTTGCAGAACATAAATCTCGCGGTTGACGATGGTATGTTTTAACTTTTTTTAGTTTTTTTACAAGGTTCCTCTGTTTCAATTTTTAGGCTTATTATATAATCGCGTTGGTTGTTACGGCATTTGCTGCGTCATTTGTCATGGCTGTTTTTGTTGAATTCCCTATCATGAACTTGGAAAAAATGGTATTTGGAAAGAAGAATAGTAAAGAGAAGAGTAGTACAGAAAAAAAACTCTGAATGAACGAACTTGATTTGAACTTAAATTGAACTTAAATTTGAATGAATTTATTAATATATACTATATTGAAAACAAAAAATCATCGTTTACCACCGAAGACTTTAAACTATCGTAAATGAAATTTTTTTGATGAATTTGCTTTTTGAAACCTTAAATTGTAACTTAGATTATACATCATTTGAAAGGATTTTTGAACTAGTCCTTAACAGACACGCACCAATGAGAACTAAATTTCTACGCGGTAAAAGTCAGCCACACTTAAACCAGGACCTTAGAAAAGCTATTTTGAAAAGGTCAAAACTAAAGCGTAAAGGACTATACTCACCAATTTATTGAAGACATGGCTGGCTATAAAAAGCAAAGAAACTTAGTTGACAACAAGAATCGAGTATTACCAACAAGACAAGTAATCACATTTTTTGGAATACGGTTAAGTCTTTATTTAACCAGCAATGTAATATTCAAGGAGCGGGTAGAGGCTATGTGAAAGTTGTGATTTCACACAGTTAAGTAGTCTAAAATTACCAACATCGGGAAAATTTTATAGACATTTCGGGAAGAATCGGGGAAATTTAATCAGAAAATCGGAAAAGTTCGGGATTTTCA
>JAUBWS010110408.1:8273-23388 GCA_032270445.1 Darlingtonia californica
TGAGGCTACTAATAATGGAAGTATAATGAACTCGAATATTTAATTCTGATGTATCAAAGGTGATAACTTGAAACTGGACTTCATTACTGTGTCAGAACAGATCAGTATTAATGTGTTAATATTATCCAGTTTATCAATCGTATCGTGTCGAGCTGGATTTCATTACACATTATCGAGCTACTCTCGGGTACCGAATACTCATAATAGTACAGATAACAGAGGGGAAATAGAAGCTAGAATTAACAACCGTACGTATATAATAAACATAAAGGGTTGATCATATTGTCAAAATTAATGATAGCACAGGATGATTTGACCGAAAAATATTAAATGTACATTACGATTAATTGGTACCCAAGAGTAATTCTCAAAGAAAAATAATTTCATCAAGGTCATTATTCGAATCATGCCTCAGAAATTTTAATTTTTGAAGTCCCAGGAGGTTGAGCCATGCGTAAACACTAACCTTTTCAGCAATAAACAATTTCTTTGGAAGTACCAGGTTACCAGGAAAATCCTTCAAAGTGAATGTGTGCGTCTAACAACAACAAAAAAAATATTAATAGAGTCCCGACAATACCAAAGGTGAAGCAAAGTGATACTTTTAGTTAAGAATCAGTAACAAACACATTAAGTAATTTTTATATCAATTCCATGTGAAATCCAAAATTTTCATAGTTTTGTGCCAAATTCCCGATGGAAATTAAGAAAAACTGCAAACAATGCACGTGAAACCGCAAAATTTAAATCTACACAAAACGTAAATTTTTTTGAAGACCACGAAGTTAAACCCACGCAAAATTTTTTCCACGTAAGGCACATGGCAAAAAAATCAATAACCAACAATTGATCTACCTTCTGCATGATACAAGCGATGGCCAAATCACAAACAGCATACAATTTCTACATAATAATACAAAAAATTATATAATTTGAACCCTGTATTGTTTTTTGTCTTGAGTGAGTTAAACGAGTACAAGTAAAAATTTCCGAATTTGATCAGCGATTCAGTCACAAAAAAAGTGACTTGGATTTTTCAATAGGGATAACTATGGATAAACTTGATTCAAACGAAACAATATCAAAAATACCTCGTTGGTTGTTTTGTCATCGGGATCAAGTTTATCCTTCGTCCTTTTTATATTTTCAAGCAGCTTCTTTAAGAAACTATAATTTTCTGCTTTTGCCCCAAGTATTGGCTCCAGAAAATACCACAAATATCTAAAAAAGAAAGGAGTCGATATTGCTTATTTCCTTTACCAAAAAGACTATTTAAATAAAATAAAACATGACATACATAGAGGTCTCAACTCCCCTTGCCCGACGTCCCCCTCCCCACCCAAAAAAATTATCCTCTTAAAATCCAGAGCTTTTCAACCCCTCTAAAAGTATAATTTTTCACTGCGTACATCACTTAGTGATGCGAGAAAATGATATTATTCGTAAAATGTTCTACAAAATATTTTTACTAACAGATTGAATAACTCGGCATAATTTTTTTACCGACACCCTGTACGTGCATAACACTTAATACAATTTTTTTATTAGAGAAATAATCTTGGACTTACTCTTTACATTCAAGGAGGGAGTCGTTGTTCTTGTGATCAAAGTCTGGATGATGTGCAAGTAGATGTACCAAGTATGGTAAACTATATTCTGGTAACACTGCATATGGTTTTGCTGGAAATACAAAAAGGTACCAAAGCAAATCTGAGAAACAACTCTGTTATAAATAAATATTTATATTAAGATTTTAAGGGCGATGTTTATGTACGATCGAATGTTTAGAAGAAAAAAACGAGTTATATTAGAAGCCGGAGTTTTGCATTAGTGAGCTTATAGGATAGGATCATCATAACGATTCTACTATAAGATCCCCCTGATTTTCGTACGATGCCATAAGCTTTCAATGGTATTGTGCAACTTTTGAATTTGTAATAAAGTTTATTTCAAAATGAGTGAGACTTCACCTTCAATTGCTTAAAACTTTGCATCTATTTGATGTATAATGTTCATTTATGTCTTAAATTGTTATGTTATTTTGAATTTTTTTTTAAATATTCGCGATTTTTTATGTTAAATTTTGCGCGCAAAAAATTTGAACTTTTGCTAGAAATATGCTAGAACTTTCATTTTTTTCATATATAAAACTTCAATCTTAGACTGACAAAGCTGCAAATATTTTGTGAAAATTCCCATTCCTTTCAAAGATATAGGCGAGGATTTCTTTAAAAATCAAAATGAATAATATAGTGCTCCAAATTATCTAAAAATTAAGATATAAATGAACTTCATACGCCGAATGGATTCAAAGTTATAAGCAATCGAAGGTGAAGTCTCACTCACTTTGAAACAGATTTTAGATAGACGCAAATTCAACTGGCTTTATAGGGTATTCAAAGTTAACCAAAAAAAACTTCAAAGGTACCATCTGCTTTTACGAACCTAATCATAACTATTCTGAATGACTTCTTTCAAAATCCAGGAGGACTAGAATTAAGGTCAAAAAATAAAAGTCAAAGTACTTACAAGCGATAGTTGAATGCTGTTTACAATAATCTCTTCGCCTTTGTGCATTCTTTATAATCATTTGTTTCACCTAAAAGAAACATTAGACTATTAGCGAGTTTGTACAAGGCTTCAGCATTCGAAACGACATCACTACTGCGCTCACTGTACGCTGTAAGCAGGACTTGGCTCAGGAAGCGTACAAGGATGAAAATGTTTGATTAACATACATCATGTCCTTCCTTTAAAAAGCAAGACTCGCTTATTAAGATCTATTAATCATGAGTAGAGTCATCAATGTAAAACATTTTCTCCAAACACCAAAACCTAATGTAGAGTTTTTTCATATCCTTTAAATTTTGGGTCAGGAAAAAAGAATAGTACTTTTCTTACTTTATTCCGACGGTCTTTAGAAGGATCAACTGCAGATAAAGCAAAAATGGCAAGGTAATCAGGAGGAAGCCTTAGAGTCTCCAACCCTTTATGTAACTTGACCGTAAACATTTCCCGAACTTCGTAACATGAATCTTGCATCATCAAAGCAATTTGATGGTATTGCTCCAATGCAATGGCATCAATGAAATCAACTTGTTGCGCCAACTTCAACAATGCAGTTCCTGATGCAAGCCGAAGGCGCGACTTGTTAACAGCACTAAACAGAAAAATCCACAGTTACAAGAAAGTTTTCGTAATTTTTTTAAAAATAACATGACACTAATTTATCCATATTCTAATTTGTAACTTCTCCTTCCGTAGTGGGGACTCCTTCCGTAGTGGGGAATACTGTATTGCATTTTAATTTCGCAATTTTGTGATCATATCCGCGAAACCGACAAATTTTGATGCCGCCAAATTTCCATGCAATTAAGTAATTTCCATCTTTTAACATTCAACAATGCAACTTCTGAAAGTTTTCAAGAAATTTAGAGAAAAAAAATTACGATTGAAGAAAAACATGTATGTAAAAATTTTCTCTTTGAAAAATTACAATATTCCAATAACTCCACAATGAACATCTGGAAGAAAATTGAGTTAAGCATGACGACTAAAATCATCTCTTTACTTTTAAAACTTCTAAACTTTTAATACTAAAACAGGTTAACGCAAACAACTTCCTCAGTAATAAAGAGCCAACAAAATGAAAGAAACCAAAGTAAGACTACTCACCTGACTTTCTTTTCTCCACTCAAATCACCATCGTTATTCATGAGGGTATACAGTAACCTTAACACAGGCATAGCATTATCTGTTTTGTTGCTTTCTAATCCAATCAACCATTTGACTAACAATTTAATGGCTTGAATCTAAAAAACGTAAAAAACAAACAAAATTAACCTATATAAAATTTACCTCGAAATCATGGTACACACTGAAATTTTTATTTGCAATTATATAAAATTGAACGATGTAAAAAAAAAAAGTACCTTCATTCGAGTTTCTTCAGAAACATTATGATCTGGACCCCATTCGTCGTCTGGTTCTTTGGTAGTCGATGTTTTCTCCTAACGAAGAAATTATTACAGATATGAATGACTAACGCAAAATAAGCCACTGCAGGCCTTGTGACTCGGCTGTTCCTGTCAAAAATACAGCAATACAGCTGAGGGTTTGATAACAGTTGCGCAAACTCATGCGTTCTCGCAAACTAACAATTGAGTGAGAAAAATATCAATACTCTTGCCTTCAATCATAATAAAAAGCCTAGATTTCCTATTGAACGGGAACTACCTTCGAGGAAAGTGTGAAATATTGTAGGACTATTCCATGATAGAATTAGAAAATCCTCGGAAATTTTCCAGGAGAGTGGAAGAAAACTACAATATTTGTTAAATCAAGTTTAGATTCGTTTCAGTTCCAGGAATTTCAAAGAAAATCTAAAATCCCAGAAAATTCTAAGAATTCTACAATTTCCAGGGCACTAGTTGTGAAAGAAAAATATTGAAATTCTTACCCTGTCGACCACCAATACTTTCCTCACAACAAAATTCCTGATTATGTCCGTATGTTTCGTTTCAAAGATTGAAGGAGTCAATATTGCCATTTCACCGAGTGCTGACAATGTGGATTGCAACTGGTAGCAGGTTTCATCATCTGTCAGATTATCAACTAACGTCTACAATGGAAACAAAGACAGTTCAACAACAACAAAATTGAAAAATATCTTACATATGATATATTGAATGAGGATATCACTCGAAGAATTTTCGAATTTGAGTAGAAGAATATCACCGAACGTGTTGAATACTTTATAAGCTAAGTCCTGTAAATCTAAATGACGATCTGTTTATGTTTATAAATGTAGGTCAGCTTATTTTTGCCTTTTCCTTAAATTTACAGGGCTACATTTTTACTTTTAGGAACTCATGCTTTTTGTTGTCATAAATACCAAAGACAAAACATACCGAAAATAGCCTTTCCATGAAGACAGCAGAATCTTTCATCATAGCATGCAAACATCGAATTGCATACTTGGATTGTTTATAAGAACCAGTGACCACTAATTTATTCAACACAGGTTTGAAACATCTGAAATTAAAATTAAAAAACACGAATCACAGTACCTTCTGTTTGTTACCACGACTTAACCTAAATAATTCTCAATTCCAAATGAAATATTTCTTTCTTTCTCAAAACATTGATTAGAAAAATTTAATAAGAATATAAAGAGGAATAACAGAACCGGAAAGAAATTTTCGCGGAAGTTTTGGTCACGAAAATATTTCACTTTTTGCAAATTACGGTAAATAAATTACGATTACTTACGCACATAATGATTTATCAACTTCTTCGATATCTGTTAGAACATATCTCAGACATTGTAAAGCTTGTTCCACTAAAAGAAAACCATAATCATTTCAAAGGGGAAACCAAGCTTCGTTACCGTAATATAACATTCGTAGACTTTGATTTTCGGTAATGATACGGGAAACAATGGGAACAACGTACAGCAACTACAAAAAAATTAGTAGAAGTTTTTTGGGCACATTTTCGAGAATTTTGGTGTGACAAATTTTTATTTACGTAAAACATTTTTAAACGTCATTTTATCAAAAATTAACGTCAAATGGCACTTTAATAAGGTTAAAGAGTTTTTGAATTTAATCTCAATTTAACTCTTTTCAAGTTTCGCTACCTGCATCATTTTGTAAAACTGCTAAAATAAGATTTGCAAAAATTTCGGCATCGTCAGGTGACCGTGTATATTACAGACTAACCACTATTTTTTCAAGATAATTCCAAGGCAAGTATTTTTGGTCTAATCTCATTGACTTCAAACATTCTATCAATGACACATATTTACAAGATGTTCATTTTACGAATTATGTGGCAATATTTTACGGATCTGCAATAGCATAGCAATAGAATAGCAAATTTCAAGATTCCTGTCCACAAATTTGACCCTAACATTCGCCATTGCGACAAAAAAATATTTGACTTTCGTTTATTTTGGTTAATATTGTGCTCACTTTTAATTTTCGGTAATGAAATTTTGTTTCAGGGGTTTCTTTCAATGGTATTATTTAAAGGAAATTAATGCGATCAAAAAAAATTACCTTAAAGAGACAAATTATTTACTGGACAAATTTTCGCGAAAATAAATCGACTCGATAAAAAGCTTTTTTCATAAGCTTGATATTTCCATTTCAGGTAAGACAAAATTCAGTTGACCGCAATATTATCTGCATGTTTTTGCACTGGATTCGTTAATTTTAGGGTTGAAGTTAGTATAAAATGTCCCCATAGAAATAAAATTCGTGAAAACAAATCCACCAAAAAAGTAAAAAAAATCGATTTGCGAAAACAAATCCACGCGAAAATTGTCTCCTTAAGGTAACACTTAAAAGATGCTTCGAGCAACAGTTTTTCAGATGAATTATGAAAAAATGGAAAATGATCATTAGCAAAAAATTTGGGTGTTACAAAATATGGGCTTTTTTCCCAAATTGGACGAAAAAAATTTGGGCATTGATTTTGTCCCAAATTTTTCACATCCTAATTTTTTGTAGTTAATGTAAGAAAAATCAGTATTTGGAAATTTCCATTATTAGTATATTCGTGGTTTAAATTAAATGGTAAATTTCTAATTTGTCATGCTGTTTTCTACAAAGCTCCCTAACACCAGCAACTTTCACTAGGGCAACTGACAGTATGAGGATAACTTGTGTACTTGCGGACAACGAGATGTGCATGGCGAGAAAATTTTTTATCCTTTTCTAACGTATAGCTCGTTCCAAGTAACTTTAGTGGGCCAAGTCACGACAGGAGCACACCATTTTTGGGTTTATGAGATCGCAGGAATTATAATATGCTCATTCTTACTTACCTATTGTACTATCTTTTTGCTTTAAAAACAACAGCAGAATTTCGTATGATTGTTTGGATCGGAAGACATTAGGCCTGACTCTAGATAGTACCTAAGATATAAATTCGTTGCTTAATAGTTTACTCCGTAAATACATGGATAATAAGTACATAAATATACAAAAATATAAATACTCTTATTAAACCGGGTTTAAATTGAAGTCGGAACCACCTTCAAAGGTAAAAAAATTCATTGTGGGTTGTATAGGAAGGTGACATTGTCCCACTAAGGGCTGTTTTAGAGGGGGCTGAAATGCTGTCAATGGTACACCCCTTTGAAAGTAAAATTTTGAAGGTTTGAATGTGAGAGTATTGACTAGTTCATCTGATAGAGCGTAAAAAGTAGAAATTTGGACGTCAGCAGTTTTTATCTCAGTTTTAAAGTCATGAAATATATTCTAGCGTGTAGAGCTTGAATAGTACTATCAAAAAATGGTATGGTTTGTAGGTTTATGATGAATCGTTATATGAGTTATTATCACTTTGAAAATCGAAAAAAAGTGTTGAGTCAGCAAAATTTTTCAGGATATGCTCGGTCTATATTGGGAAAGATATTCAGGGAACAGTGATTTCGATTTTTTACAATTGACTGATGCAATCAGAAAGGAATTTCAGATAATTATATTGCATAGGTTCTACAGAGAAGATGAGATCCAAGAAAAAACAGAACACTCTTAATTAATGATAGGCAATGGTTATATTCATCCATAAAATCTAGTGTTTTTTAATTATTCAAGAATTGCTTATGATTTGAAAACCTTTTCTACAAATATTACAATTACTTTTTACGATTGCATGTCAGTAAATTAATTTTTCAAGTCAAGATATGTTTCTGTGTAACTTTTACTAAAACTGAATTTCCCGGATACCCTGTATATGCATCTATCCGAGAGATGAACGTGGCATACATGCTAGAATAACGATATCTTATGCTGGTAGGTAGTTGATGATAGGGAAGTTAATGAAGAGTTTTGGTTCTCTATTGAGCCTATTTTGTTTTTGTAAAGTAAATGCCTTAATAAAACTGAACATACCTGGACCAATTTCAAGGCTTTTTTGCCTTTCTCGACAAGCTCCGATTCAGTGAATTCTTCATCCTCGTCGTCACCAAAACCCTCGAAATATTTCTGGATCTTTTTCAGATAATGTATAAAGCTCGTCCTATCCACAAGCATTGGGCAAGCTCTATCCAGTAAGGCTTTTACAGTGTCTATAATAGGGTGCTTTGCTGAAAGTTTCTTTACAATGTCCGATACACATTTAATAATTTTTGGACATTCTTGTTTCAAGTCTGTTGAATCGTGAAATAACTTGTATAGATTATTATCAGAACAAATCACAGCCAATTTTTTCATATGTTCTTGTGTCTTCACTGGTTCAGGCAATGCTCCTAAAAAGGTATTTAAAATGTTGACAAAAAAAGATTTTACCCCGTGGTATCCACAGACAGCTGGCACGAACTTCGACTTCAACTGTTCACAATAAGTGGACGTGATTAATCATGTTTTTTGACATAAAAGCATTGTTTGACAAAACAATTTAAATCCAAAAATTGTTTTTTGAAAAATACATGGACTCTTTACAGGTCATGATTTACGGGCTTAAGTCTCATAGACCAAGTATTTTCAGAGACTTGGAGCACGTTTTCGAGTTAAAAAAAAGACACTATTTCAGTGCGACGTTTCCCTTTATTAAAGCCTCGCAGTGTGAGGCATTTACGCAAAACTCGTGAAAATTTTCTTTTCAAATAGACTTTATTCTACCATCCAAAGAGTTTAGATAAAAAACAGTCTTACTCGCTATCATGATATTTAGTCTGTGAATTATCTTGTCTTTGTCCTCGATCTAAAAAAACAATGATTGATGGAATAAATGAATTATTTAATTATTTACCCAGGATATCCTCTTTGACTCTAAATGAACTGCTGTCAATGAGGGTCCTGCTTTCCTGGAAACAC
Source organism: Darlingtonia californica (assembly GCA_032270445.1). Lineage (NCBI taxonomy): Eukaryota > Viridiplantae > Streptophyta > Magnoliopsida > Ericales > Sarraceniaceae > Darlingtonia > Darlingtonia californica. Next base: position 17,102 of record JAUBWS010110408.1, read on the forward strand.
TTCAGGACACCAGACAGACATACAGTAATTGTCTATTTTCACTGCTGACAGCCTTGCAAGGAAGTCAAAGTGGGAACTCATCACAATGTGTAGAAGCAAGAAGAAGATGAATACCTCCTCATCTTTTATCGTCGTCAGAAGTTCACGGAAATCTGCATTTATCCTAAAGTACACAAAGATAATTTCAATACTTATACTTGGCATTTTGAAACTGAGTATGGATAATTTAGAAAAGTATAAGTTTTGACTTACTTTGCACGTAGCTGTAACATATTGTCAAACAATCTAAGAAAATAAATAAAATAATGGGAAGATGTAGGCATTAAAATAGTCAATAGTCAACACAATATGCTTAAGGAGGTAATTTTTGAGGGGTTTCTAAATGCTAAAATAACTAAGAACAAGCAAAATATACGTCACTTACACAGCAGCGATATCGTCAAGGGATGTGTATACTTGAAATAAACGATTCATTCTTTCTTCGACATCTAAAGTAACTGGTACTAAGCACCCATGAATGACTCTTTCAATGCATAACCTAGAAAAAGGTGGATGTAAAAAAATAACGATTCTACGTGACCCCTAGCTTTCAATCAAATAAACAGGTTTTTCAGCAACAAATTCAATTTAACTCAAAATAATAGCGTCAGATGGAGACAAATTACATGCATGTTAATCATACAGAAAGTTTGAACCCCTTTACTCTGATGTCTCTTTTGTCTAAGCATTTTTCCTTCATTTGATGCTTTTCTTTCAATTTCATTTTAACCTTACTTCAAAGAACATCTACAGATAGATACAGAGATACAGAGGGGTAGCAAAATTTCAGAAAGAAAGTGACAAGTTTTAAAATAATATGTATTGTCAATATGTAAAAGATAATTACTTTTTCAAAAACCCATTACTCTTCTCCCAAAATTTTGCCATCCCTCTGTATCCGCGCTTGAATCTAACCTCAATTATCTCTTTCTTCAAGCGTTAAGAAAGATTTTTACCTGTCATCCATATTGTCAATATAATATTGGTGAAGGATTTTTGAAGGAACCCAATTGATATTCTTCAATAGTGATTTAGTTTTAGGACTATCAAAATAATAAAAATACATATTACGGCACATTATTATGAGTTAAAGCTCTAGCAACATAAAGTCGGAATAGAAGTCATTGATGGTTCCCTCTCTTTAGCACTGCCTTTATGATAATACATATTCAATGTGGTAAAACAAAAAATTAATAAACTTTTCATATACATAATATTTTAACGATTTTTTTAATAGTGAAACATTTTATGAAAATAGTGATGCATTTTAGCTATGTTCTACAAAATACTGCAAATATTGTAAAACACGCCATATATGACCGCGCTATATCATACCAAAATTTGGGAATGGTGGAAGGAGGCCAACATAATAAAGGCTGACAAGGTATGTCATTTTATGGGCAGTGTCGAAATGATCAATTGGTTGCGACCCTTTTAGTGTCTACCTAGAGAATCAGAAAATAAGTTCTGCCCTAATGGAATTTGTCAAAGGTTTTGTCTTGAAAACAAAAAAAACTCAACCTAGTGAGCCTGTGAAACTTTCGATATTTTCAATTTCTTTACAAAGACAATATGTGACAAAAAAGTTATCTTAAACTATCAATTTACCTGCTACTCAGCTTTTTATATAATTTTCCAATACATGTGCTAGCTTCTCTTCTGATGGCCCACTGAAGACACATAATAAAAAATGATGATTATATAAATTCCTACCATCCACAGAAGTTTTTATCTGTATTTTAAGTAGAGAATTGAATAACAATTGAAAAACCGGTTTCATGACTTTTTGGCAGAAACCAAAGAAAATCTCGACAAACTGTAAGATCGCTATAAAGTGAAAATCAATAACCCATGACCAAAGAACTTTGGTCTAACTTCAGTATACATAATAAATATGTGTTTATGTGTTTTATCAGATGAGAAAGGTGGTTAAAAATAAATTATCATGCTCACTTTTTTGTCTCTCATTCTATCTTTCATATTTTCAAGGAGCTAAATAAAGATTATGATAAGTAAATTTTCATTTCGTGATAATAATATTAGTACAGTGATAACTTAATTGCTCAACAAAGTCAAAAAAATCTAGGAACGTTAAGTTAAAATTCCAGTATTTTGATACCGTGTAAATTGAATCCACAAAGAACAAGAAAACTTCATTTAATACTGTATTATTTGTGCAAACCGTGCAAAACCAGATACTTTTTCATTTCATTTTATAGACATGCTATTTTTCAATAAAGGTAATATTTGTAAAAAATTGAAATAAAATTGACACTCAGCAAGTCACTTTTTAGTGTTTCTAAAGAAACTAACCCAAATCGATTTATACCTTTAGGTCAATAGCTTCAAAATTTTCCATTAATGCTTCAAAACATGTCAGCAATGTTTCCAATCGTACTTTTTCTTCTGTATCAAGCAATCGGTCGATAAGTTGTTCTGCAAAAAAATTTTTCTATGTAAACACTGGAGTCCGTAATGAGCAATCACTCAATTTCATATGGTTTATAGGAACGTTTTAAACAATGCAGTTGATAGTAACAATATCTAATGGGTTAAAAGAAATATTTCTAGGGGTAAATTTCTTTAGTGTAAGCCAGTTCAACAACTCTAGCAAGGTAGTAATATCAGTGATCATAAACAATAGATCAGGTTAATTGTAGATGTGTCCATAAACATCCTTTTGAAAATAATATCTACGTTGAACAATGAATAATTCCAGGGAACAAGGAATATCTTTGATAATTTGACAAATAAATTCAATACCTGTCACATCACTTCTCAAGAGTGGCATACTGGATAAAAGAAAATCTTTACTCATTCGAACACACTCAATACGAATCTCAGGAGATATGTCACAAAATCTAAAGAAAAATGCACAAGGAAATAGAAATCATCTTCTTCTGGAATTGATGTTATTCGATGTACAGAACATACTGTTATCAACAGTTTTTATATAGTGCGGGAGAAATAGGGTTAAGACATGTATTCATTCTGGTCGACTGGACAATTAAAAAACATAATTTCTACAGGAATAATCACTCTGTTAATTAACTGAAACCCCTTTTGGCACTCTGATTGACCAGAATTCGTTGCATGTCTTACAACTCTGATAGTCTTTTAATCAATCATATAGATCTCAATGAGTCTAACCTTCCCAGATAACAGTTCCATAACTGTTTATTACTCTCAACCAATGTTGAATTTTCGGTACAAAACATACGACCCAATAATTTGATTGCTTCCAATCTCTCTGACTCATCATTTCCCTGTAGAATAAAGGAATTTCGGCATTTTTTATTCGTTATTCAAACAAAATACCACAAAACAAATAAAATTTACTACAAATGACTAAAAATTTTACCTTCAATTTGAATTCCAACTGAGGCAAAACTGACAATAAAACAGTTTTGTTGACTTTAAAAAGTTCAAACATCAAATCGTATAACTGTCCTTCCAATTGTTTATGCACATCTGACCCCAAAACCAGTGCATTGTTGAAGAACTAAACAAAAATTATATATTTGTAACACAACCTTAAAGAATTAGAATATTCTTTTTCATTTTCATAGATTTCTTATAATGGTACCCACAAAATTTAAAAATATATATTTCATTTTCACATATTCTTACATAAAATTTAAACTATATGTATTTAACTAAAGTCACAAATTAACGCAAATGACAAGATCCTTTTGGTAGAAACTTTTATACATAAAATTATATTATGGAACTAATTAACACGAAAGACTTCTAACCACGTTAATAAGTGTAAAGTGTTATTTTTGTGTAATAAGGAATAGAACTGTCTAATTATCTATCTGATTCGTGGTGCTCACCAATTGAATGTAGGGTTCCATTGAAGATGAACATCTGTCCAAAAGGTCACAAGCCAGCTGATACGAATGTGGCTTTTTAGTCTAGAATTAAAAAGGAAGACAAAGATATTGTTGACTTTAAAGCAATATACCTAAAAGTAATAAAAAAGCTATCCAGTAGTGTAAAGTTCTTGAGTGGTGATGGAGTGGTATAATCAAACATACTACTGTGCATGAGGTTGCTCGTTTGATCCCCACTCCTGTCATGCTGAGATTTCCTGACTTAAAATCAGTTATCTTTATGTCTAGTTGGACTAACTCAGTGAAGACTGTTACTTGACCAATTTGTCTGCATGCAAATTCAATGCAATACATGTCTGTCTGTGGACCCTCCTGGAAACAACCAACAAGTTGTCAAACAGGCCTGGGTTTGTGAGGCTATCCACAATAAATATTACAAAGATGAATGAAATTATAAACAAGGAAACAAAAAGTTTTTACCTTTGCTGGGTTTACAAGATGAATGAGTATGTTTTCTAGGGTCTCCTGTGGCAGGGCATCTCCTTCTTGTATAAGTGGTGCCATAATATCAAGCATGAAGTTTTTCACTCTTATGTTGTGTTGATCACTTGGAAAGAAATTTAGGATTTTGAATTCACAATCAGAAAATGACGCGCACCAGTCTCTGATTTGGTTATTTTCATTTGAAAATAACCTGCTTCCACACACAGAGGTTGACAAATCTGTAGACAGGAGTGTACGTTCACGTACACAGTAGTATATTACAACGTACGCCACAAAATTCTTGACGTACAATTTTCGTTTGAAACATGTACATATTTTTAAAGTAAGCATTATTATTACGTCGCTCTCCTTTGCCTTGCTTTCTTAATTTGAATAAAAATTTGAATCTATCCATCACTTGGTTATTTGTGTAAAAAAAGTGTACTGAAAAACTATTTGCACGTACATAAGAGTGAAAGAATTATGTACGTGAACTATTCTTTTTTATAATGTTAACGTACAAAATTAAGGAAAGTTGACGTTTGTGTGCGAACAGGTTTAGATTATTTCTAGTACTATTTTTTCTAGTAATTCTAAAATTATGAAGCCTAAAATGAATCAACAATCTTTAATTCGGTTTTGAAGGTCTTTTGAAGGTTAGTTGTAATTAGCATTACCACCAACATCAGGTTACTTTTAACACTGAAATATTTACCTGATTAATGAGAGAAATAGTTTGAACAGATCTTGAATAATTTCTTGAGTATCAAGCTCCATGCAAACATTGAAAGTCTTTACCAAGGCTAAACTCTAAAAATAAATATATTCATAATAGTATCAATATACCATATAAATTGCATGCAAAATATTCTGTTTTCATTACAAACCTCCAAGATGTAGAAATTACGCTTATAGTTTGGTCCAGAAACATTTTCCAATCCTTTGAGTTGATTCAGTATCAGGCGAAAAATATCCTGAAAATAAAGAAAATACGACAAAAATTTAATATTAATTAAGATCTATTACAGTAAATAAACTGTAGATGATTTGCATATGTTTATAGCAATATTTGATCTAGACATTCTGATATACCACTCCTGGTTTTTTGCCCTACACCTCTGGTCTATCGGAACATGTCCAATAACCGAGTATTTCAAAATTGTAAAATATGGAGCACAAACAGTAGTTACTATTAACATAACAAAACAATCAGCACAACAAAAGGGAAAAAACCAATCACTTTGTTATGTTAGGCACTATTAACCGATCAGCGTGGACTATTTATTATTATTTATTACAGTTCTATGTTTATAGTTTCCAGTCTTCCAAATTACTGGTCTTTGGATGTCTGCCCATAAGTCAAGTGTAAGGCAAAAAGCCCGAAACGGTTTATTGGATAGACTATATTTGATCATATATTGAGGGGTGCATATAAGTATCAGTCATTGGTCATTGTCTTGCTTAATTATGAACTTCATACTTAAATGGCCTCATTTTGACTATGCAACATATAGTTATTAACAACTAACCTGTAATCTAAAACTCTTTTGATCAAAGAGTATTATTTTTACTTCAATTAAGCATACCTTTAACTGTTCTTCATTATATGGCGGCTCAGGGGCATAAATACGAAGAATATCAGCAAAACAGCATGCAGCATATGATTTTACATCTTTATCTTTATGGTAGAAAATAAAAGGCGAAGCAAGGGATGCTGTAAAGCCATCAAACTCAGATGTTTGTTCACCTTGATCGACACTTGTAAACCCTTGAGCAGCTGTCTATAAAGGAAATAAAACAATGTTTTAAAGTGTTATACATATGTATTTGTCAAAAGTAGAGTTTTCCTATCAATCCAAAACAAATCTATAATTCAAATTATCCAATACAAATCCGAAAAATCCTTAAGACAAGGCCACAAAGTTTAAT
>JAUBWS010110420.1:0-10117 GCA_032270445.1 Darlingtonia californica
CATAGAAAGATGATACAGAGAAATATAAAAGTAGGACTCTACACAGACAGTAGAAGTATTTTGGAAATTTGAAGAAGTATGAGAAGTAGGATAAGTAGGTGTTAGTAGGAGAGTAAACAACGTGTCTCAGAGTGATACAGAAAGTTTGAGAAAGTTTGTCAAGTCATGTTTTACAGCGTCCACAATCTTGTTGAAGGATTCAAAAGCATTAGCAACATCCAACACCATGGAGGCCAGCTTTATATATCTCCATTCCAGAATATGGTAAAGCATGTGTCCTTACCAGTAAAGTAAAGGAGTAATACATTCATGGCTAGACACTTCAGTTGATGTACTGACAACAATGACAGTGCAAGCCTATCAAGGATTTTACAAAAATACAGACAGACTTTGTGATAATCAACACTAATTGAAATTAGTGTTATACAGCACATGAACATTCATTTTACCTAAAGCAGAAAAACTAGAATTTGTGTTAAGTACCTTAAAGGTAATCATGATTTTGGATAAAAAATATGCTCGATTGTAAATGAGAAGATATAATGAAAAACTTCAACATACTATTTTTCAACCCAAGGTACAATTCTTGGTGGTTTTGATGAGCCAGGTTCACTTTTTTGTTTGGTTTGTCTTTTCTTACTGAAGAAATCAGCCATTCTTATTTTCAATTTCTTTATTAAAGCTAAAATAGGATTGAAATAAATATTTGTTGAAGCAATATTGACTGAATAAAAAATCTTATAGAATTTAACACACCCTTCAATACTATGTTCTCATACACAAAGCAAATTAAGCATTGAAGTTTGAGCCACTGTAAAAATTTTTGTTACATTTCTGATTTGCAAATAGAATTACAATATAGGTGTCATTCAAAAAGTACGTTTGTCCAAAATTTCGAACTTTTGACCCCTCCCCCCTCTTGTTTGCTTTGAAACAATAGAAATAACGTCACAAAACAATGGTTGTTCTTTTTCGGCCTAACCCCCCCCCCCCCCTCCTTGAATGAGCGTACTTTTTGAATGGCCCTTTACTGCAAACTCCATTAAAACTGTAATAACCACAATTTCACTTAAAAAGACTGAGGTTACAGTGATTTCGAAATAATAATTAACTTCGCAATTTTCTGTAAACTTGTTTTTCATATTCTAAACCTTAATTTCATTAATAAGATGTCATCTGCAAAGTCCTACCGGTACTTTGATGATGAATAAAACTGTTTTCCCAACTTATAATTATTATTATTATTATTATTAGCAATTTATTTTGTGTTGGCCATACAGTGTTTACAACTTGAAACTAATAAAAACCAACGATACAATAAAATCAATATAACATGTTAAAAAAGGTAAAGCTATTGACATATAAAGCATGGACAGCTTTTTCCATCCCAGGAATTAATTCGCGGAATTTAATGCAGAAGGGAGTTCCATGTCAAACTACACCTCGAAACATTAATGAATTAACACCAAATTTAGAGGATTTAGCTTTTGGTCGTCTTACTGTACTACCGGATCTAAAGTTATAGTGCGCTGGTTTGCACTTGAACATACCCCACATAATTTCTGGGTTTAAACAATTTAAAGACATAAAAATTTGATCATCAACGCTCTTAAATTTTGTACATGTATAGAAAGTGAGTGATGAAGAAGCAAGTGAAGAAACAATAGAAATAACGTCACAAAACAATGGTTGTTCTTTTTCGGCCTAACCCCCCCCCCCCCCTCCTTGAATGAGCGTACTTTTTGAATGGCCCTTTACTGCAAACTCCATTAAAACTGTAATAACCACAATTTCACTTAAAAAGACTGAGGTTACAGTGATTTCGAAATAATAATTAACTTCGCAATTTTCTGTAAACTTGTTTTTCATATTCTAAACCTTAATTTCATTAATAAGATGTCATCTGCAAAGTCCTACCGGTACTTTGATGATGAATAAAACTGTTTTCCCAACTTATAATTATTATTATTATTATTATTAGCAATTTATTTTGTGTTGGCCATACAGTGTTTACAACTTGAAACTAATAAAAACCAACGATACAATAAAATCAATATAACATGTTAAAAAAGGTAAAGCTATTGACATATAAAGCATGGACAGCTTTTTCCATCCCAGGAATTAATTCGCGGAATTTAATGCAGAAGGGAGTTCCATGTCAAACTACACCTCGAAACATTAATGAATTAACACCAAATTTAGAGGATTTAGCTTTTGGTCGTCTTACTGTACTACCGGATCTAAAGTTATAGTGCGCTGGTTTGCACTTGAACATACCCCACATAATTTCTGGGTTTAAACAATTTAAAGACATAAAAATTTGATCATCAACGCTCTTAAATTTTGTACATGTATAGAAAGTGAGTGATGAAGAAGCAAGTGAAGAAGAACAAGAGCAGCAGGAAACAGAATAAGAGAAGCAGAAAAAGACAAGGAAGTAATAAATACATAATACTGTAAAGAAATCCATCAAATTGATACTCATGTGGCTTGAATTGTATGAAAAATGGAAACAAGAAAGAGAAGCTGCCTGGATGAAAAAAGGGAATAATGAAGGCACAGAGAGAATATAAATATGAATATTTTTCAATATGAAAGATAATAGAAAAGTTGTAAGTTTTTGGTTTGTTCATTAGTTTAATTATTAACAATTTCTCTACATTAGTTATGTAAAAAAACTCTTTATTGAAAATTTGAATTTTTTTAAAGTTTACAAATACTTTGAAACATAAAGCATTAAATTCAAACTTTCATCTGAAAATATTAAAAACAACATATATATATATCAGTCTGTCTCAAAAAGAGTGACAGTTGGGAAACCTTTTTTCTCATCATTGTGTATGATAGTCAATAAGACCTCATTGGAAAGATAATCAGGAGTGGAACAATCGTAAACCATTCTTAAAATCTTGAATTTTGAAAATGAAGAAAAAAAATGAAGAAAAAAACTTTTTCCATTAGGCTACAAATTTGGTCTTTGTTGATGTCAAATATATTATAGTTGTTTTTCTTGTATCTTCGCTAACTATAAGTATGTAGTCCCTGAAAGTAAAAACGCCTGATTTTGGCCAATTTTATGCCTTTTTTGGATATTTTGAGCGACTATATTTTCTTTAAAGCAATGAAGGTAAGAGAAAAATAATTACATATTTCAAATCGGCAAAGATTGAAGTTTTCGTCTACCAAATTTGAAGTTTATAGCATAAATAGTAAAAAAGTTCATTTTTTTCTTCTTCATTTTTAAAAATTTAAGACTTAAGAAAATAAATCATGATCATTCCACTCCAGATTATGTTTCCAATGAGGTCTCATTGACTATCATACGTAAACACAAACATGAAAAAATTATATAAATTTCCCAACTGTCACTCTTTTTGGCTTTGTTTTTCTTATCACTTATTTGAGTTTTGTTGTGGATTAGAAGGGAAGGTGAATCATTTGTTACTTTACCTATTCCTCTCCATACTTCCTTTAGATCATTATTATTCTTGTCAGAATCCTGGTCCAAATTTGAAGTCAATAGCATGTATTTGCTAAGATATATCAATTTTTATATATTATATTATGCATTATGTAAGATGCATTATGCATTACACAATTTGTGTACCGTAAAAGCTGGTAGCTTTAGCCAGCTGTGGTAACATTAGCCACTTTTTAAAATCTCTCTAAAATAATTTAGAGTAAATATTTTTTCTTCTCTTTTTCAGGACAGCTTCACATCCATCCACCGCATGATAACCAACCCAAATGAACTTTCGGGATCGCATTCTTCCGAAGAACGAAGAAGAAAACCCCGATTTTTCAAACTGGATTACCGGAAGCGAAATAACGGAAGAAAGAAGAACTATTGTAATAAAAAAATTTATCCTCAATAATCTAGAATAATTGGATGTATAAAAAAATACTTTGAAAACTTAAATAAAATGTTCTTCTTCTTTATTTTCTTCTTTAAATTTATGATTCAAATGGGTGGGCCTTAACGTGTCCCGTGCGTAAGACGTCCCATGACGGGGTTGTTTTTGTTATCAGACCGGCTGCCGAAAATCGGAAATAATACAAAAATCGTTTAATTGTTTTTTAAATATTTTACCCTCGGCACCGTACAGCTTAAAATATTATTGCGCCACAATGGTTTGATTGACAGCTTAAAAATATCGTTATCGATAAAACGGCGATTTCATTTAAGGATACTATAGCTATATACTCATGTCATGGCTTTTAAACTATGGATAACTATCAGTCAGGAACATTTGCCTAATTAGGAAACTTTTCAAATGTAAGGCCGTCATCGGAAATATCTTGTTTTAGCGTCCGGAATGGACCCAAAATTCGGGTCACCATTTATCTTGGGATTTTCAAAAATTTTCGTTTCAATTCAAAAGCCCCAAGGTTGCTATCTACATCTACATCCGCCATTTTTAAATGCACGATACAGCATGCAGGAGGCGTAGAATTATCATTTACGGTATTTTTTAGCGATAGCGCGGCCGATAATATACAAGGTGCACTTATCCGGCGGAATTTAAAAAAAACCGGCATTTTTACTGACTTACCGACTCTGGTGTTTCGGGAAAAAAACGGTTCGGTCGGAGGACGCTAAAACAAGATATTTCCGATGACGGCCTAATTAGGAAACTCAAGTAAATATGACTGATAGAAAGAGTAAATCGAAGTGGATATCTGTGCAAAAAATTAGAAAATTTCATGGGTGGATTGCGTTGAAAACCAGAATCAATTATATAAAATATTAAAAAGTCAAGGAAACTTCTTACTCGCGCATTCTTTTCCTTTCTCACTGGCGCTCCCATTTTGATTTTTTGGTAAGACTCTATTTCCAATTGGAATTTTCCATACAACACAGGCCATACGGAAAATAGTAACCACGTTTTTACTAAAATATTTGCTCAAAATTATTTGAGAGATTTTAAAAAGTGGCCAAAGTTACCATGTCTGGACAATGACAAAGTTACTAACTTTGACGGTATCATGTTTTGGTTTTTGCCGAATGATTATTAGTATTACTGCTCTGAGCCCTAATTTTTTTTTTTTTCAACAATCTTATGGATTGTCTTTAGTTTCTGTAGATATTAGCTAATATTATAGAATACCAGTATACTCTATCAATTATCCAATATCCAATTATCATTGTTCTCGGTACAATCCCTTCTTTTTAAAGATAAAGAATACTTTGAGCCTGCCTTGCCAAACCCTATCTCATTTTCACCCTAATCAAGAGTGGCTAGTTGCAAAGAATCCCACACTACGCTAGAGTCGATAGTCAACACCACCACAACACCACAACCAGCAACTGACCAAACTAATCAAGTCACACACAAGAAACGACAACATACGCGGGACGGTTTACGCGCCAAATACAGTGGTTTTCAACAATGATTAAACTTTTCAGTGAAGGGTGTGTGGGCGGAAAGGATTGATCATCCCGATCATCCTCTTTTCTGTTATCCAGAAAACCTTTTCTGACTTTTGGAAAAGAGAAAACATTTGCATGTGTTCCAGGCTAGAAGACATTCAGCGAAAAAAGCCATCATTGGTGTACATTACACTTTTAAATCCACAAAGCGTGTGATAAAATTAAAAGATTAAGCTCAAGGAAAGGCCCGCCCCCATGTTTTAGCGAATTTTATACCATTTGATCAGGGATATGGAAGGCGGACGGGACTATCAAGGACATAGCTGCGTTTCAATCATATTACCATGATCTACGTAGAGGACTATGCACTTCAAGCGTTAAAGATGATAACGTTTGACATGTCCTGAAGATGATCATTATAGTACTTTTTTTCATTCGAAGATCTTTATTTTAAATCATTTAGTATCAAATAATATTTTTTACTCATAAAAAATAATTTCCATGCACTCTATTTTTTACAATCAAAATCTTAAAAAGAGAACTTACTTCTGACATAGAGAGTGAAGCATCATCTCATATGTGTGATTGACCTGGAAGACATTTTTTCTCATTCTTCCCAAAGTCAGGCAGACGGTCTACTGTGAAATATGCTGATTAGACTACAAACAATTCTGAGGATTTTTCTTCGTTGTCTTACTTATCATTTTTTCATTAAAACACAGAGCAAAAGCTAACGTTGAAAGAAGGGGTAATGGCCAAATAAAATTCTTTCCGTGTCTCTTCCCCACCCTCGACTCCAGGGCCCTCATCTCTAAACGGCCGCTATTTTAACGGCGGAATATGGCGAACGTCGCTTTCCGCCGATAATAAGTAATTTTCGCCGTTGAGAGAAGAGGGCCCTGGAGTCGAGGGTGTGTCCCTTCCCTCTTATATTTCACTCTTTTGTTTATAATATATATTACACTCTTTTCTTATAATAAAATGTTTTATTGAGCAAAGGCAAAATTTTCTTAGCCAATCACTGAAAACGTGGCTGAAAATTTTTTAAAGTTTACATATTTTGAGGCTGAGATTGTCTTATTCTTCGACTTGAGATGAAATATTTTCTGCAAATAATTTCAGGCTTGAAATTTCTTAACTTTTTCATAGCATTTTGGCATATATCAGGGTCATTTTCTTTTAAACTGTTTTCTTATAAATAAAGCGTGAATTCGTCTCTAGGTTGTGAGTTAAAACACAAATGATCTCCAGTTAATCTTAGGACTAAGCAGAAAACAGATAACGCTCTCAATGGTATAGTAGATTTCATATATATTTCTATTCATAAATAAGTGTTAAGTTATTTACAAATTATTAAATTTTTCCCAATATTTACTCATTGAACAAGGCGTACTATGTTGGAACAAACTGGACATGTCAAAATCTTGAAAATATTCCAATCGATGGCTAAAAAAACAAAATGTCATGTTTACATAAAATATAGTATTCAAAAAGTGGAATCTCTTATGATTCGATGTTGAATTATCCATATTATTTCTAATTTTTCAGACATTTTTTCGGATACCAAAAATGCTTTAGATTTTGGAACAGTTCCCCGATACAAACTCGCATTTTAGGTTTACGAGACGAACTTTTCTGGTCAAGCAAGCTTCTTTCGACGAAAGAGGTTTCATTGATCATACCAGACATGTGAAAAAACTCATTTTACTCAATACTTGTTTTTTCAGGGAATCTTTTTGTCTTGATGCGTACCCAATAAAAGATATCGAAGTCAAATAAATATCAAGAAAGCCTTATGCGAGAATTTCTGTATAAATAAGTAAATCGCTTCGAAAGACGCGACATTTTTCACAACTATAACTTTGTCTTATATCTTAAGGAAAAGAGCTAGATCAGAAATCCAAAATGATATTCCAACTTGGTTAAGCTAAGTAGTCAGACAAGCCCTCTGCTCGCCATACTGTCATTTGAAAGTTTGAAAGATTTGTGGTGAAAATAGTGATTTTTTTATATAATATAACAAAGTATCGAATTCACAACAGTTCCTTTGAAAAAAATTAAAAACAAACTTACAAATCCGGCTGTGTATATTTCCCCGTCGGTGTGGGATACAGTGACTCGTAAACTCGATTATCTCCGCTTCCTTGTATAGCGTATGCATTCATTTTATCAACGTTTTGGGGGAAGTAAGACAAAGGAATTTGTGCCGTTCCAGTCCATGTTTTGGAAACGTCGTCAATAGTTGAAGTGTAAACCATAGGTAGTTCGTCCTATAAGAAGCGATAATTAACGTATTAGGGATGGTTGATGGTAAGTGCTAACACGGAGGTATTCATATTAGCCCCATGTACGGTATTGTACGGTACTTTTAGGAGATGTGCTATTGTCTTGTGATGATCCTGAAAACACAGTATAAATCAGGTCTTTTGTTTGTTATGTAACCATTATAGGAAATTTTGATATTTCTTATGTTTTCATACCATCTGACCTCACCTTATCACCCACGTTGTACGGGTCGCAGATCTCTCATGGCTACAATTCTATAACACGTTCCCATACCGAACTGTTCTGGGCGAATTGGGTGGTAAAAAAGCAAAGAGGTTAATAAAAATCTGAGAAATCACTTTTGAAATCCAATGTCGCCTTTATTTCTTTATGAATTTTGAAAATCTTAATTTAATAAGCTGATTTTAAATTTTATTCCCACAAGGTTCAAACAATTTTGTTAAAACTCCTTAATCACGAAAACGCATTACGTAATGCCTAACAGTCTAATGTCTAACTAAAAGGCATTCAATGATTGACAACACAGCAACCATTAGTCTACCCAGTAGACCAGCTCCAAGCTTTTTTGTTCTACACTGGGTCTACCAGCACAAGTGACTAAGTTGGAAGATTGGTAACTATAAACAAAATATTTTTCTGTTTATAAAATACTTCACGTTGATTGGTGATAACATAATGCGAAGCGAAAACAATAGATCTCAATTGTTACTCGTTAGTGCACGCTGATTGGTTTATGATGAAGCGAAGCAATGTGATTGGTTCTTTGTTTTATTGTTACGGTAATTGTTTTAATTTGTTGATACTGCACGAATCCTGTCTTTTTACTTACTCGGATCCGAAGAAGTGCCAATAGATCGAGTGTAGGGACAAATTTTTCCTGGAACAAGGCGTAACAGTAGACTAAGCAGCCATTACCTCTATCATTTTTCTTGTTCCATTTAGCAACAACAACAAATGTTGACCATGTCTTCAAATAAAAACATAAAATGTGTTAAGATCCCCCAAAAAACCCCAAAACTTTAACCTAAAATTTTTTTTTGCGTCCCAAGACCCTACTCCTGTGAAGTGCTTACAGCGAACACAATGGTCACATGGTGGTCCTTTAAGCCAGTTTTCCACTTGCAAATTTTCGTACGAAAAAATTAACATGTCAATGGAATGAAAAATAATGAGCAAAAAAGTAAATAACTAACGGGAGATTGACAAATGAATTACTTCGTACGAAAATTTCGCAAGTGGAAAACCGGCTTTAGAGTAAATTTTTCTTGCTCTTGTAAAACCATGCGTTTTCCGTAGAAAAGCCTGTTAAAAATGTGTGAAAGAATGAGTCATATACAAATACTTACCTCGATTATTCAATCAGTTTTAAGAGAGTTTTGTACTAAAGAAAAGGTTGGTCTCAAGCAACAAGATGAACCATGTGCTTGTATTACAACAAAATACTCAAGGCCTAAAATTTTGAAAACTGTAAGATGAATGGATTTGAAAACTGTAAGATGAATGGATTTGAAAAAAATTGACGGCAGACTTACGGGGAAACTTCGACTTCCAAATATTGTTGAGTCTTTGATGAAAGAAAGAAAATTTCCACAACTGTAATAATGAAATATAAACTAGTAATAAAAATTGCCTTATAAAAATGGAAGTCTGATCATCATAGATCATAAGCATCAAGTTTTACTACTAGGAACACGTGAACAATCCTTTCAAATCAATTATATCACTCTAATGGGACAATCGAACGTTTCTGTAGTTCGGAAAATAGATTTCCCTCTTCAAAAAAAGTGAGAAACTAAACAATCAAATCAGCAAGCCAGATAATTGATAGCCCGGCCTACTACCCTGCTAATCTTTCCACAACGCTAAGAAAAAGGACGGTAGGTACCCCGTCTAGGGAATTAAAGAAAAAGGGCGATCTAGTTTAGACAACATTAAGAGCGATTTGAATTCCAAAAATCTACAGTAGTTATACTCACCCTCATAATCCCATAGTTGTGGGAAAGGTTTTCCTGGAGAACCATTAGGAGCTACAGGATCATTGAAGAAAGGGGCCTGGAACATGGCAGTGACGTAATCATCGTTTGGTTTCCATGACAACTTGATTTCAGCTGGCAAGTGGTTTATAGGTTTCCCGTTCCATTCAGTTTGGATTTTATATGACATCACACTGTAAACTGAAAATGAAAGTTCCTCACATGATGTCAAACTTATAAACAAACCAACAAAATATAGTAGTAGTGCAATCATTCGACAACCATTTGAATTCTACAACATTCGTTCGATTTTTCTACAAAAACAATTCCCAATGGGGTCTCTTCGTATTATACTGAAGGTGAGTTCACTTCATCTAAGGCCTATGATACACCGTTTACATAGTTGATTATTCTTTTTAAGGCCTCTAGTACACTATTTAATAGATTTACACAGCACAAACTTCAAGTGGCAGGGATTACTATCCAG
>JAUBWS010110442.1:0-10114 GCA_032270445.1 Darlingtonia californica
CGTTTTCATGCAAACAAGTGTTTTTTAAAAGCTTATTGTGACTGAATTATAAAAGAGCTTCCTTTGAAATTTTGTATAGTATTTAAGAAAAAGTATAAATTTGTTTAAAATCATAAGTTTTAATTTTCGAATAATAATTCGGGAAAGGTGATTGATCAAATTATTTGTAAAATCAATGGCTGCATGCACATAAGGGTACCTTTTCAATATCTGATAGATATTTTTGTCTTTCTTGTTGAGCTTTCACAATCAGTTTTGCATTATCTTCAGTTGAATCCAATATTTCTTTTTCGACTTTCAACCTTTGTTCGTATTCAAGTTGTTTTTTCCGTTCTCGTTCCAAAATATTCCTCTGAAAAAAAAAATGGTTCTTATCAGAAAAAAGTTTATATTAATAAATAATAACAGCTCCCAATAAATTCCATGAGATCACACTCCTTGTATACCTTTCATGGATAAAAAATATTTTCGCGGTATCAGGTCGCTGCCAAAAAACCGTCGGACAAAACTATCACAATTTTAGATTTCTCGTGGATTTAATGTTCCATTTTTCAGGAAATTGTACCGAAATCGTAAAATTCAATCCATGCGAATTTTTTTCTATGTAAAGTATTATAATATCCCTTCATTTGCCTGATCTCATTGATTAATATGAACAATCGTGATTTGTCAGAAATTCTTCCAAACCAAATTTCTTCCAAAAATGTTACGCAACTTGTCTAGCCCTGGCACTATTACATCTCCGATGATCTCCACAAAAATTTAGGTTCGCTTTGTAATAGTATCAAATAAATAACGAATACCTCAAAATCTTCATCTTCTTGCAAAGTAGGACTCGTTGACGTTGGAGAATGTATAGGAGAGTTTGCTATGAAAAAATAAAAGTTGGAATGTTGTTTCTATTTGAATATGAAGTCAACAATTTGAGAGAAAAAAAGCCCGAAAAACCTTTATTTGAAGAATATTAGCACACCTTTTGCTGCGTCTAGTTCGTCTTGTGAAAAAAATTCTTCACCTTTTACTAAATGATAAAAGGAGAAAATCGTTTATATCTTAGACACTCCAACAATCTGTAAGAAGCAAAAATTAAGAAGGGAATTTCTTGCAAAGACTGACTTTACAAATTAAAAATTTGATCACCCAATTAACAGAAACTTAAGGTAAGTCAAAAGTTTCAAGTGTCCGCTACAAACTAAAGAACCCGATTAAGATCGAGATTAAAGTCGAGATGAAAAAGAGAGCTTGGGGATCTTTTTTTAAATAAATTTTAAAGAATACATATGTTAAAAGACGCTGTTGTATAAAGACTGTTAACAATAGGAAATACAATTCAAAAGATGCAACATCATCCGCAATTTTCTCAAGGAATCCCTATTTTATCTTTGCTCGTCTCTCGACGTCACAAGACCACAAGTATATGATGCCTCTAAGATCATTCATTCGCATCGAGATTCAACAGAACTACGCAGTACTGATGAGGCCTAATAAGGCCGAAACCGGTTTGCTGCTGTCTTTGTAAATCTCCAGCACAGAGTTGAGCGTTAGAATTAGAATTGTGGAGTTAATTGTGGAGTCCATCTCAATAAGATGTACTTACTTAAATTAGGAAATACAATTTCTTTACAACACGTAAATGCTCACTTACACATTTTGAAAAATCGTTGAATTTCCGGTAAACCACCCCTTGTAGTTTCTAAAAACGACAAGATCAAACAAATTAATCGGCGCTTTGCATGTCTAGAATGAGACGCAACGAAAACCGACTTGGTCAAATTAAGCAATCACAAAGTGAGAAGATTACTTAACGACACATATAAACGGTCAAAGATGGTTGCCTAAAAACGTGAAATTTTTGACCAATTTTCACGAACTTTAGCAAGAATTTATGGAATAAAAATAAATTGTTAAGTTTTGTATTTACCCACGACGGTCTCTGCAGTTTCTACAGAACGGTTACCAATAAACCTTATACCTTCCTGCAAATACTGGCAACTTTAGGGGTCATCCACATAGTTAGGGAGGTCAAAATGCCGCGATCCTAACGCGACAAAATTCGAATTTTGAAAAAAAAGAAGAAAAAATTGAGATTGAATATCTTGATGAAAAAAAATTATAAAACCAAAATGTTTTTTTAGAAGTGTAGAGAAATCTTTCAACTTTCTCCTCTAAAAACCGTTTGTCGCGAGCTCTCTTTGTTCCCGAGATGTAAACAAAAATTGCCTCATAATCTACGTACGTACGTTACCTTGACAACCCCCTCAATCTTGTACGCAATCGTGCGCTTTTGGCTTGACCCCTCCCCTCACCCATCGTACATACGTACGTAAGTGGATGACCCCTTTATAGGAACTTAATAGTGATTGGTGATTTTCACTAACGTAAGCTTTGTGAAGAGATTTATCTCGAGAGATCAGAGTTTTAAGCTATCGCCTTAATCAGTTATCCCCGAACTCACGATAACGATATCTACTTCCAGCAATCCTAAATTTGTTTCAATAACCTGATTTTCTAGTAAATCCACAAAATTCAATTGGAATTGGTTGCAGACGTACCTTTCCGAGGATAAGTTATTCTGTCGATATCGAATTTAAAATCCTGTAAAAAAGAATAGAGAAAATATATTTAATCTAAAGTCTATGATTACTATGATGATAGTCCACCTACCATATTTCATCATCGTATGCCTGGCAGTGGTCGGGATTCGAACACCGGACATGACGGTGCTATGCAGTGAAGTAATCATAAATTTCACGTATACAAAATTATTTAAATCGACTGACGGCCGGAGGGCTGGCTGACGTCATAGGAGTTTAGTGCAGCTCAGTGAGCAGATGTGTCATGATAAACCTGATTCATTAATTTTGAAGTCTTTAATCTTCCCATCGTATAACTCGTATACATATTATGTATCTATTTTTTAGCAGTGCAAATTTAGGTAGAAAAAAAGTCGGCAACAATTTTTAGCCGGCAAAAAATTAAGTCACTTGGGCAAAAAATTAAGTCACTTGGACAAAAATTAGTCATTTTTTGCCGACCAAATTTTCCAATTTAGTCACTTTAAACCGACTAATTTTACATCAAAGTTGGGCAATTGTTGCTACATTTTTGTTATTTTTGGTATTTTATTTTAAAGAAAGAATTTTTTCGTAGTGATTGTTGACATTCTCGAAATACGCTATACGCTTCGAACAGCTGTTTTTTTTATTTTTTTGTCTTTCTTTTGATAACCTCATTGGCTATTGGATCAAAAAAGTAAAAATTGCGAAGAAAAAATGTCGTTAAAAAAATGTTGGGCCATAAGTAAAAAATCGGTGAAAAATCTCGGTCGGTAAAAAAAGAATCGGCGACAATTTTTGGTCGGTAAAAAATTTTAGTCACTTAGCCAAAATTTGGTCACTTATTGACGACCTTTTTATCAACGATAAGGTAGATTGAAGAAGTTTTCGTAGATGACGAGTAAACGAAGAACATACCGTGAGATTCTTTAGGAAACACAAGCTGACAGGTAAACTTGCAATGTGTTTATTGTTAGATATATCCAAACTTTTCAAGCGTCTAAAATGTTTGATGGAAGTCGGGATGTTGCTCAAATCATTGTCTTAAAAAAAGGATATATAATAAGTTTTGTTTAAAATATATAAACTAAATACTTTTTCAACAAATAATATGCAAATATTTTTCTCAAAATAGAAATGAAAAAAGTTTTGAATACATGAGCAATCAAATTCGTGCAATGACTTTAATCCACCAATCTCCTCAGGAAGTTTCTTTATCTTGTTATTAGATATGTTGAACCTCTAAAATAAAATTTATAGTCATCAATTTTATTAGGATCTTCACATGCGAAGGAACACAAATTAGTCGGTTGTACAGAAGTACAACCTGGAAAAAAGTACAGCTGAAATTTTGTTCAGATCATAATTATACCATACTGATCTCACAGAAAAAATCCCGTCCATCTCACCATAGGTGAGGACCTGCTGGGTCTTTTAGGAGTTGGAAATGTTGTCAATGGTACCCACTTTTAAAGTCAAATTTAGTAAGAAAATGCTGACTGTTCCAATAGACAGAGCATGAAAAGTAGATAAGAAAATGACAGTATTTCATGTGTAAGAGGATCTTCTTTGATAGGTCCAAATAATAGTTAGCGAGTAAATCTTTTTTTATATTCAAAACACTGAAGCAATAATGAGTAAATCGGTCAGATAATACTCCGTAATTTTTTAGAATTATTTTATCTGCCTTTCATTTCATTTTACTGTGTCTTTTACGGTGTATGTAGTTGTGAATATGAAAATCGAAATATATTATCATTAAAAATTAAAAATTTATTGTTGTTTAATGTTTTGAATATTAAGAAGATGGCACAATGTTCTTACCAAATCGATTAAATCTTCTTTTTTTCAGACTTTAAAAGGAAGAAACTTTCGCACGAAGAACGGAGAAACGTTTCGAGATCCAATCTGACCTTTAACTTTTGTATTATTCGAATTTAAGAAATACTAGTCAAAGCTTCCATACAAAAAAAAAAGATTTAACTCCTTTAAGCGATTTGATCGCCGAAGGCTAAGTTTGAAATATTTGGTGAAAATAAACTTTCGCAAATGACTAACTTTGAAAATTCTAGCGGAATAAACTTTCGCGAAAAAAGCTTAAAAATTACGAAGCCGCAAAAGTTTCTTTCTTTGAGGAATTACATACATACAAATTCCTATTAGGATTGTGAACGAGATAACCTGGAGTCCCAAACTGTAATATCATTCATTTTTTTCTTATAAGACGAGACAAAAACAGAGACACTGGGTACTCAATATATGAAAATATATCAATAAATGAAAAAAAAAACAACACCACCGACCTGAAGGTGGACAAGAGATTTAATTTCTTTTGGAAGAACTTTAATATTGTTGTGTGACACGTCTAATACCTAAAAATAGATATGAATATGAGGTTTGAGAAAGGTAAAATAAGCAGCTTAACAGAATACTGCGGTCACACCAACCTTGTATTAGCGTTTTAGCCAAGGAAAAGTTCAGGAATTATAAGCTAACTAGATTTCATTGCTTTTTACAGTTTTTTACACGCTAATACAATTAAAAGTAAAAATACATACAAATGCAAAGGCGGAAACAAATGTACAGTATTCAAGACTTTTCCTTTCACCAAATCAAATGCATTCAATTCTACCAAATTTTCTTAAAACACTTGCGTTGCATGGTATGAAAATTAATGGCATGTACTGACAAACGCACCAAAAATATAATTTCACCTGAATAAAACTTTGTGAGAATCTAATTAAGGATATTGAAAATGAAGAATATTCGCGGAAACGGCTTTCAAAATAAATCTTTTAGCAACTTTGCTGAAACATTTGTGAGATAGACAAATTCTACCTCCGCGAAATGTTGCTTCCTTTATTTTCTTAAAAAAATATAAAGTGTAGATCTAGACTAATCGAAGTTAATTTCCACATAGGATGCACTATTTTACTTCAATCATTACCAAAAACAAAAAAAACTTTGTTTAAAATAAAATAAATACCAATATATGCGCCAGATCGGTCAAATGTCCACCACCTTTCAAATCTTCCAAAAAATTGTGTTGCAATAACAACGCCTATCAAAAAAAATTGGAAACCATCTCGATTTACTAACTCTAACTTTAACAGTCCTGTTCAAAGTGTTTTGATTTTTATCTACTTTCTGTCTAACAAACCGATATCAAAGAATAATCTGAAAAGGTTTAAAACTAGGTTCGTAACAAGGCTAAGTAATTTGTAAGGACCCTAGACATATTGAAATCACAAGGAACCCTGCACTTAATCTATTTACTACATTGTTTATGGGAATAGACCTCAAAAAATTTGGTAAAAGAACTTATCTGTTCGATGTCTGCCTTAGCATGGATTTTTAGTAGGTATAAACACTATATACCTGTTTATTTAGAACTTTGCATTTTGAGTAAACTCCTTCGGGAACCTGAAAACACAAAAGATGATATAGATAGATGGTTGTATACTAAGAATTAACTACCATAAGGTCATAAATGTCTTCATTGTTTTCCTTACCTTAGAAATACCACATTCTACAAGATCAAATACCGAATCCGGTTTCTCCGATGCCTGAAATGCAGAATAAGAAAAATGTTTTCAAACTTCGATATAAATTTAGCATTATGAAAAAATTACGATATCAGTTGGTTAATAGGTTTGGCGCTACCTCTTACAAAATGCCACCATCTAATGCCATCGATTAATTTTCGTGGGAAAACTTCTCTTTTTAACATAAATCAAATATCGTGCTTCAGTAGACTCTCCATAATTCTAATATTCAAATTGAAGGAATTTTGGCGTAGATGCAATCGAAAGGGCCAAAGTGAAGTGGTTTGAATTTTAAAGAGTTGAAATTAGGGGGCATTCGAATTAAAGAGTCTCCCGATTTTCTTTTATGAAAACACTTGGGGTAGATACGCATGATATTGCTTTCAAGAACAGTGAAAGTATTAAAAAATCTTGCCTAACTATTTTGTCACGTGACACATACAAGTAGTTCGTTCTTCAAAGGAACCCCTTCCCCTTCTAGGTCCTTGAATCGATAAATGGACTATCAAAAAAAAGCTGTGAAAAGTTAACAGGGATGTTCGCATTGAATGGAGAAAAACTATGTGTAAACAGTAAAGGCGTTCTTTTTCCT
The DNA here is from genome assembly GCA_032270445.1 of Darlingtonia californica. Classification (NCBI taxonomy): domain Eukaryota; kingdom Viridiplantae; phylum Streptophyta; class Magnoliopsida; order Ericales; family Sarraceniaceae; genus Darlingtonia; species Darlingtonia californica. The sequence goes on from JAUBWS010110442.1 coordinate 6,693, forward strand.
CAGTAAGAAACCCAAATTTTCCAGCCCAAACTTCTTCAGTTAACACTAGAATCATAAAAGAAAATGTGACGTTCCATGGGAAAAGACACCATAGTCAATTTAACCCCATCATACTCCACCCACTTGCAAAATCATGAAAAAAACGTCTGTGGAGGAGGTCATTTCTATTTAAGCGATAAATAGAAATGACCTCCTCCACAGACGTTTTTTTAAGATTTTGAGAGGTAAACAAGTAAATTATGGTTAGCTTTATACGATATTTCCGATAGACCGTCACAAATAATCTAGAAAAAAGCTCTTGAGGTATTTTGAATATTGAATATTGTCGAGTTCCGACTAAAGTTGTCTATCAAAAGTTGATGTTACAAAACATACCAATCGTAGTTTTTCTTGAAGAACTTTCTTGTTGACTGACTTTCGCCTTCCAAACATTTCAGAATTTTTTTCACTCTAAACATTAAATCAATCATTTATGCATTATTCAAATCTTTGTTAGATACCACTGATTACAGAAAGAAAGTATCAGATGTATAACTCTTCCATTTGGAATTTTTCACAAAGTGACTTCGAATATCCAGCGCATATTGACCTTGGCGGAATTTCCACTCCTCCTGGCGGAAAAAAAACGAATAAATTCAACAGATTTTTGATTGCTCTTTTTAATAAGCCAATAGAATTAAAGGACGATGGAAACTAAAAAAATGTATAGTTAGTCTTTATTTCTCGCAAAGCCATGCTTTTCACTTTGCGAAAATCGTGAAAATAGAAACTGAAAATGATTCCCAGTTGAAATTTGGTGAGCCTAAATTCCTACTTTCTGCAATTTACATTCTAAATGTACATCTAAAACTACAGAATGAACACAAACGATACAACAAGCACATACAAGCACAGAAATTATCTTATATACATAAATTTATTGATGAATAATAACTGCTGTTCAATTTCTCCATAGTATATAAGAAAATGGTTGGATAAATACATATATATCTCTGAATCGAAAATAAGATAACCAGAAACTCCAGGTAGAAAGTTTAACTTAGAGCTGAAGAAACCTTTCAAAGAATAGACATTCAGAAAGAAACAAACCCTGTATATTACATGAATCAATCATATTTGTGACTTCATCTTTTTTTATATTTAACAGTATTGCCCTCGTGTACAAAAAAAGAAGCAGATCTGTATCTTAAGAAAAGTTCTTGATGGTCTTCTTTGAATTACGTGCAACTTATAGTTTACAACGCTATGGAACCAATCAAAAGATAAAAGCTATTAAAACAATCATGGTTATTCTATACTGAGAAATCTAGCTCATTAAGAAGTTTAATTAAAACATTTTTGTTTTGAAAACAATAAACTACCATTAAGACAACCAAGGATACATAAATCATCTTGGGAGATTATATATTCATTCTGTACAGACTATTCGCTTCTTGAAAAGTTTACATTTCCTGTTTTTTAGCAAGTATAAGCTATCGAAAATAGGGAAGTTCCCCCAATTCATAATATCAAAATCGAAAATTATACATATTCTGTAAAGAGCTTACTATACATAACATAACATCAAAGGCAATAAATCAGTGAAGGAAAACATATTTTATAATCTTTAGAACTTATAAAAAGAACGTTTAAAACAGTACTAAAATTATTGTATTATTGTATTAATCTATCTAACATAACACATAATACGAAACATTTTCAGATTTAAAAAGAATCTAAATGCACATGAAAATGCCAGACACTGTTAAGTACGCTTCTAACATCCATAAAACTATTGTATAATATAATGAAATCCAAGAAAAAACAAATAACATAAAAGATTCAAAATTTGACATTCTTCGATTGGCTAAAAAAACCTTGTGTAAAAACAAATTATGTACTTTAGTAATTAAGGAAAAGTATCAGCAATTTCGATTTAAAGATTTGTAAAATGGAAAGTGATGAAAATATGACACTTTAATTAAGATTTAAAAACATTCTTGTAACTATAATATAGCCAACTACTTTAAACTAATGTAAGTAGATAGTTTCGATTGATTTGCATTACTTAATAAGCATAGTAAAAAGGATGAAACATTATATAGTACTGTAGGTATGTCTAAAGGAGACAAAAACACTTGTTTTTTTCACTAGATCCACTTGCTCCTCAATAACAACATCATTTGTGGAGAACCACAATCCTTTCATTTCTCAAACTTCTCAAGTATAAGACCTTTCATAACAGGTTTTCATTCTCTCCTACAGTGGTTGGGAAACAGTATACTCAATTGACGAGAACTTATAAGGCTGAAACTTCTCTTGAGTGACATGCATCTGAGCTGGGTTAGTCGTGTAAGCAAGCAACACTTGCGTTTTTATACCCTTGTCTGCAAATATACCAAAAACGTCTATAGAGGAGTGTAAACAACAAACTAATTGTGCATTGCTTCAGTGAAATTTAACTCGTCAACAAGCATTGTTTTTTTATCAACTGAACCTTTATAATTTTTAGTTCTAACTAAAAAGTAACAACTTCAGTGAGAATCCGCAAAATAATAAAGAATATCAACATACAACAAAACAGAAACTGAAATTTTTCAACCAAAGATTAGAAAGATAGTGAGTGTTATGTAAATGTAGGAGTATTTTTAAGTAAAAGTTGAAAATTGAAAAATCTGTTTCTCTCTTTAATCTGAACATCAGTACAGATGTTTAATGGAAATTTTGAAATTTGAAAAATTCTTAAACTTCTATAGTTCTTTTGAGATGTATTATTATCATAACATTAATTTTATGAATACTTTTAAGCTATAGCAGTAAATACTAAGAAAGAAACAGCTATGAGTTTAAAAATGATAGCACATAAATAAAATAGAAACAAACGTTCATAAGGACTGATAGGAAATTCATCTGATTCTACCTGTTACATTATGATCAGTTTCTGATTTCACCTGAATTTTACAGTTTCTTCTCTTGCATCTCTGGAACTCTTTTCCTCATTCTTGTTTCCCAATTGATTACGAACTGTAGTGTCAACTGCCATCTGTTAACCTGACAGTTACTTTTCTCTTCTCCATTTTCTCTTTTATTCTATCCTTCTCTTTGTTCCTCTCTCTTAACTGCTAGAGATTCACAGTGGCTGCTGAAGCCATTGGCAATGGCTATTGATTAAAATGCCTAGTCCTGAGTTTCGGAAATTAGTAATAAAAAAATCTAACTCAATCGCTAGTTCTTTTTTCAATAAGTTTTAAATGTCCAAAAGTGTCAGGCTTTATAATTCTGTCCAAACAAGATCTGATATCAGGAAACAAAACAATAATACAATATTTCAATTGATTATAATTATATTATGAAAAGTTATGAAATATCTATTTAACCTTAATATTTACCATTTAAAAATTATTTTAATTACATTTCAAAACTCACATGTTTGCTCACTGTAG
>JAUBWS010110464.1:0-10112 GCA_032270445.1 Darlingtonia californica
AAGTGTTGTTTTACAACGGCCAAGGTTAGTGGGGGGATACATGTAGCTTCTCATTTCAAGGGGGGAAGTCTACATGGGGGGACAAAAAAATTCCTGGGGGGGAGGGAACCCCTCGTGAAACCATGTGACATTATTGATTGCTATTTGACTGAGGCTCAGTTCCCTGCTAGTGTTGTATCTTTGGATATTTTCCAATTTTCCAGAAAGCTCCTGGTTGAACTAGCAAGCATATATTAAGTATATATCATTTTATCAAATTGTGAATAATTCCGATGAATCAGGGAAGCAATTGGCACGTTAGAGCTATAAAAGAACTTTTTTGAAATGCAATAGTGTCTTTTAATGCAATATTCACTAGCAGAATATTTGTTTTACACAAAACAATGAATGTCTTCACAATCGTCCCATACTAAAAGTACATAATTTCTTCAAATGAGGCAAAAACAAACACTCTAATCAAAGAAGTTTTCCATTTTGTGAAGTTAAAATGGGTAATTTCCCCCACATGTTTTAAAAGTTTATAGCAATAACAAGCTCTTCTTTAATTGAAACAGAGTGCTCAATTTATACTAATGGTTTCATATTATTTTGATTTGCAGTTTTGTTAAATTAGAAAAAAAGTGCTTCGCTGAATCTTGCAAACGGTTCTCATTTTGCAAACTGGAACCCTTAATTTGAACGCTGATAAAGTAAACATTGCTATCTTCATTTAAAATAAAAAGTAGATTATGCTGATTTGGTTTAGTGAGCATCAAGTGTTTTTATTTTGCCTTTTGTTGTGAATTAATTTTTAATAATACAGCTAAATGAATTTATTTTCGTATGTTTTTATTAATAATTATTGTTAATTCTTGTCACAGTGGTCCCTAGTGAAAACAACCACAACTCAGTTATACTGGGTTATTCTCGGCTAGCCACTTAAATACGAATTTATTATTATTATTGTTGTTATTTTGGTTTTGCATCCAAAAACATTTTTTGCAGCTCAATACTGAACTCACAGGCCAGCTGCCATTCAAGAGAGCCAAGAAAACAAATTGTAATCAGCCTCATTTTACTAGAGGAAAATTCTCTAAACTACTCAACAAACCAAGAACAACATAATTTGGAATTAACTCAATTGTCTACCGATCCAATCCACATAGATTAAATCAGCCCTAAAAATGGCCCAAATATAGAAAAAGTATCTTTTATGAAAATTAAGTCCTGAGGCTCTAAGAGTGCCCTAAAAATGAAAAATAAAACCTAACGTGCCATTATATAATTATGAGATCATGAATTTTGATGCCATTTTACTTCAAATATGATCTGTATTTTTCAAATTTAAGGTTAATTAAAATTTGATAATTCTTTTGCTTTTCAAATATATTACAAGTGAAAAACATTAGATACATGAAAATATTTTAATATGGAAGAAATGAAAATTAAAAATATTTAAGCAATGATTTATTTGCTATCTTATAAATGTGGAAACTGTTATAACCTTTTTTTGATTAAATGAAAGCATACACGCATACCAGGGTAGGGTGGTTGTTAGACCAAAAGCGTACAGTGAGTGTACAGGGAGGGAGGGGTGGTCTAAAATTTATGAAATTTGGGTGTATGTATTTTATAGATGGTCCCTAATTGATATCACAAATTCCTATAGTAAACATAAAAAGAGTTCCTAAAATCCCCAGGAAAGTCCTGGAACTGCAATTTTGAGTCCAAACACCATCAAGTGTTTTGGATGTGCAAAATGAATGCAGTGAATCCCCTAACATACATGAACGAGCAATTACCAATAGAACCTTACCAAATTTCATCAAAATGAGACACGTTGAAGCTCTTTAGTACTTGTGGGATCATAACTCTGTTATACATTATGACTAACATCTTGTTTCTATTTATAGGAGACCCGTATTGGAAGAACCATGAATGAAATGCGGACAAAAATCAAGGACACAGATAAAGAACTTGCCAAGCGAGTGAAAAATTTGATTAAAAAATGGAAAAAAGATATGGAAAAACTAAAGAGTAATGGGATAATGAATGATGGTAGTAATAGAACAGTTGCACAAGCAGGCAATTTAAATATTAATAGAAACACAGATTTAATAAAATCAGGGACTAAACGGAAACCGAAAAGTGCAGAGAGTTCACCACGCCCGTCAGTGGGATCACCAAAAACATCATCACCAAGGTTATCATCTCAACGTATACATCAACCTTCCATGCCAAACCATGGGTCTCCACGACAAAGTTCATCTCCAAAGCTTCGTGCAAATGTAATTTCCAATATTTCTAGCCCAAAGAAAAGTAGAAATACTCCCAGTCCACTGATAAACAATATAAACCATAAAATAGTCACTAGAGTTGATGGAAGTGTGAAAATGACAGAGCTTTCTGTTGACAAAAATAAACAAATGAGGACTTCAGGGGATCAGAATAGTAATGGAGTGCATCCAAGTGAGAAGAAAATCAAAAGCAATGATTTACAAACGTCTGAAATATTTGAATGTGTTAGTAAAGACAATGATACTCGTGTACAAGAAGACAGGATTTCATCCCTCGACTCTGGCTACCATGGGACTTTGAGTTGTGATGAAAATTCTCCTACATTGTCAACTGATGACAAATTATTTCTCCCTATTGATAAAGATGCTTCCAACAAAGATAATGATATTATTCCAACCCATTTCGACCTGATAGAGCCGGAAGATCTTGAAGTTAAACGTAAAGAATTTGATGGTGATTTTTCCTTGCCAACTGCACAAGTAGATGGAGTGAATGGTACTTTTGACAACAGTGACCAGTTCTGTGATTGGACCAATGAAATAACTCATGAAGAGTTTTCAGTACTACCTTATGTTATATTGGATTAGTAATTGCTTGCTGAGCTGCATGTTTTTAAACAGAAATCATATGAAAAAATAAAAAGTAGATTTATATAAGGTGCAAGTGTTGCTATATGGGTAAACAAAATTTTAAGCCAGTCCTTGTCTTTAAATTATTAGTAATGTCAAATTAAAATCTCTTTATGCAATTTACCCTTTGTGCATGGTTCAGATGACAATTTTGCCTCACCAAAATTCTGGTACCTTAGTGGATTTAATTTAATTTTTGTGCTTTATTTGCTGATTTTCATTTCATGAACCCTTTAAGGTCAAAGAAAATTCACATTTTTGGAAGAAATTCCAGCGTTGGGGTAGTGCAGCTTTAAAACAAACCAATTTTATCTTTACCCTTAGACGATGCATGGGGTGCCATATCAGGAACCCCAAAGGTTCAAACATTGAAGGCTCATATATATCTAAAAAACTAAGCATTTAGAGTCTGGTACTGAGTATTTGGAAAGAAAGCAACTTTTTAAGTCGAAAATGGCTAGTTTGGATGCAACTCTACCTTTGCCAAGATTGAACGTACGTTACGAGTACGGGATATGAGCATTTGAAGATTGAGATTTCATACCTATTCTTTGTATCACCAGACCTGAAAGAGTGAAGTTTTATCTACATAAGAGTCAGATCAGATTTCTCTCAGCTTGGGCTTCGGTGTATCGCCATACATGAAACTGTTTTAAAGGAATGTTGTACGGATAACTGAACAGTGTTGATGTTTTAATTTTTTGACTGAACTCCTTGATAGTTTTTACGATGAGAGTAATTAAGGATAAGGCCTGACTTGTTTAAAATTATTATTGACCCACTATGGCAACACTTGACATAGAATTAGATGTCCTTGCTGTTATGTTCAAAGTTTAAGTTACTGTTAAAAAAAGAAAAATATCACCATCTCGTTTTGCAGGTATATAAATTAAAATCGCTTATTGAACCATAATTTTTGTATACTGTTATTGGTCAAAGGAGGAAAGTGACGAAACGTTTGTCTAAAAAAAAGTTTAGTTTGTCAAACATTTTTATCGCTCTAAAACATCGCAGATACAACGAATCGCTTATATCAAATCGTAATCAAAGGATTGACATATTGTCTCTTTCGTCCTAGGAAAAATTTTGTCCGACCTTGTTTTTTCCGACCAAGTAATTGGAAACTATTTGACTTAAAACTGATCGCGGGAAGATGCGATTTGTTTGACCAAATTCTATGGTCTGCTATTTACTGAAAAAACTAACCCCTCGCACAAACCAAGTGTAGTGTAGTGTTCTTTTAGTGTTTCAACACATGGGAGCTTTTTAAGTAGGGCGCGAAATACTTTTCCGAGTCTAAAGATTACAGTGCATTCTGGTCGATCGTGGTCAAAAAGCTTTTAATTTATGAAGGGAGGGGGGGGGGGGGGGCATGCAGCTGGTACTTGGACAGTATGACAATTACTAGAGTAGGGTATGCAGCAAAACAGTTACTACACAGTGCGCAGGTTTAGGAAGTGTTAACACTGAAAAAGAGTGAAGCAGTTACTATATGGTGTAGTAATTTTCTGCGTTAAATTCAAAAGATTTTTTGGGATTCAGGTAGGTTATTTTCTTCAAAAGGCAAAATCTAATTGGAATTGGAATTTTCTGGATATGTGATGCTTGGTTTATCCAGCTTTTCATAATGAATTGTTTTTTTGTTGTCTTAGTTTGGAGATTTATTTTAGCCGTAAGACACCATTATTAATAAGAGAATTTTAAAATTCCTGGCAAAAAAAGCATATTTTAGGGGTGGTACAAATTTTCACGATGAAAACAGTCAATACACAGTGTAGTAACTGCTGGGGTGGTGGTGTTCAACGAAATCTGCCGGAACTAATAAAAGTTATTACACACTCATATAATAACTGCATGCCCCGCCCCCTTGATTTAACGAGCAATTACTTTTTTGTGAGAAATTTTCGCGGGAAGAAGTTATGTGCAGAATTTTTTGATTCGATGAACGCACTCACGATTTAGCTAAATTTGGACAAATTTTACTTCAACTTATTTTGATCTGAATGCAACACACGTTTTTTTTCTTAAGAAACACGGTTTCGGAGGCAACATCAAAGTTTAGTATTTCCACTATTTGGGCCTAAGTACTTCTTAGCAAAAAAAATTTCTACAACTTGTTTCGATGTTCTAAATCCTAAGGAAAGTAGACGGTCATAAAAATGTATACTCTATCATCATCATGCAAATATTGTTTCAAACATAAGATTTTTTTTTTACAAATCTAATCTCAGCCTCGTAATGTTTCTTACATGTTATTTAGTTTTTTGCCAATCTGAGCCTCACGTTTTTTATTGTCGTGTTTTTTTAAGAAAGAAAACTCCCAATACTCCAACAACAACTTATTTATTAATAAAAGGTTAAAATTCAAGGATTGTTTTATAATGTCTCTGCAATTTCACTATCTGGCAACTTGAAATCACCTGTAAAACGAAAGGTATTAATTCCACAGTTGTAATTTATAAAAGAAACGTGGAAGCGCTTAACAACAGGTTAATTGAAGTTTGATATTAGCCCTGATGCAAGGAAAGATCACTTTTGAATATAACGGTTGTACACTTGAGTAGACGCCATTTTCATTTCTTTAAACACAGATCCCAAAGATATAAAACTGATTTTTTTTTATTTAAAAATTGATGCTTGCAATACTGACAAGCATGTTTATTCGAGGTCTTAGGATCATTAGTTTTCCGTACGAAAGTTTGTAAGAAATGTTTGAAAGAACAGACTTACTTCGATTATTCAATCAAATTATTATGGCATTCGTACTGGAAACTGCAAAATATTGAAGCATGTAGTATCGTTGAAGTAGCACTCGTTTTTGTCCTGCACACAGACTGACCTAACCCTGCCAGGGACTGCTAATTATACCCAGTGAGGGACTTTACATGGGGTTTCATTTCATTACTAGTTTTCATAACTGCAGTTGATTGATAATGCGATGTCTGAAAGTTTATTTGGGAACAGGTTTACTACCTGAGATATTTTTTAATATTTTCGAACTTATTGAAAGTGTATATTTGTCATCAACAATATGTTTGTTTATTTTTGCACTTTGAAAAGAATAGTACGTAGCACATACAGGTTGTCGTGTTACTATGAATAACCGTCATCTTCTTATGGGGCCATTCAAAAAGTACGTTTGTTCATATCAGAAACGAACAAGGGGGGAGAAGTCAAAAGTTAAAAAAATATCGCGACAAACGTATATTTTGAAATTCCCTATGCTTGGGATGTCCCAGTATATAACGACAGTTTTAGAACGAACCTTGCTTTTGCACATAGAAGTCACCGAAATCAAATTTATTAAGCGAGTAAAATATATCAAGATGATTCGAACTCTCAAACATCTTCATCTTTACTACGGAAACCATCAGCAGTCTGGGAAATCAAATTTTCCGTACCGATTTGGTACAGGCTACTACGTACTTTAAAAAAAACGGGTCTCAAGGTTTAACAATGCTTACAATTCTTGAAAGGTGTCTGAAAATTTCTACTTTTAGTACCTACCCTACGCACAGCGACAACAATACCCTGAAACGTTTAATGAATATGTTTTATGGGATGTCAAGTCATGTCGATGTCGATTCAGTTTTTTTCTCATAAAGTTAGAGATAACTTTGATGATTCTTAACTGATTTAAAAAATTCAATTTACCCTTATGATGCTAGAATTAAGTTCATTTTGCTACAAGAACTCTTCACAATCTGTTCAACCCTTATGATGCTAGAATTAAGTTCATTTTGCTACAAGAACTCTTCACAATCTGTTCAACCCTTATGATGCTAGAATTTAAGTTCATTTTGCTACAAGAACTCTTCACAATCTGTTCAACCCTTTTGATGCTAGAATTAAGTTCATTTTGCTACAAAAACTCTTCACAATCTGTTCAACCCTTATGATGCTAGAATTAAGTTCATTTTGCCACAAGAATTCTTCACAATCTGTTCAACCCTTATGATGCTAGAATTTAAGTTCATTTTGCTACAAGAACTCTTCACAATCTGTTCAACCCTTATGATGCTAGAATTTAAGTTCATCTTGCTACAAAAACTCTTCAAAAACTGTTCAACCCTTATGATGCTAGAATTAAGTTCATTTTGCTACAAGAACTCTTCACAATGTTCGCGCACATGAAACTTAAAATTGTCTTCTTTTAGAGAAGATGAGTCTCAGTCCTTCTGGTTTTACGTAAGACAAAGTAGCGTCTAAAGGGTTAAGGGGCCATCCTTTTATTACGTTCACACAAAGAGAGAGGAGGGGTCAAACCAAAAGCGAACAAGTATTGTTTTATGACGTAGCTTCTATTGTTTGAATGCGAACAAGGGAGAGGGGGGGGGGGGGGGGTCTGAAAATGGGTGATTTTATGCGAACGTAATTAATCGATGACCCCATGGTGACTCCACACATCGAACAAACATATCTGTTATGAAAACACCGTAATAATCGGAGCAATTCCTCCGTGAGACACCAAGATTCGGAGCCATACAACAAAATTGATAAAATAAGTGACTCTTACACCATTCCTTTGATTTGGTACTTGATATTCAGATTACAAAATAGGCATTTCCTGAGTGAGGCGAACATATTTCCTGCTTCTCTGATACGAAGCAGCACATCCTCACGATCGGAGCAGTCTCTTATTAGAGTGGTTCCAAGGTAACTGAACTTTTCAACAATAGGAAAGAATTTGTCACCACTCAGATTTACTTCACGCAAATCAGTTAGTTGTGAAGCATTGCTACGACTGCTGACATACAAAATGCCGGTTTTGGATGGCTTATCGACCAACGTATGACTAGCAGCATGAATTTCCATTCCGAATCTGCTGAAGTGCAAATCAATACCGGGTCTATCGATAATCAGGCTCTCTCTAGAGTCGAACAAAACAGCTGTGTCGTCAGCTTATTCTAAATTGCCAAAAAGGAATTCTTCACCCTTTGCGTTTGGTCTCCTTCCGATTAAGACAAAGTCATCTTTCGTATGGAAGATACATTGGGGATGGTTACAACTGTCCCTCCAAGTGATCATGATTGCTGCAATGAAAATTGAGAATAGGATTCGACCAAGAGTATCACCCTGCTTTACGCCGATGTGGCATACCAGAACGTTGGATATAGAATCAACTGTAAAATTTACATTGATTGTTTCATGAAGTGCTTTGATATTGTTCAAAAGCTTTGATGGTACACCAAACTTTTCTAGCACCATCCATAATAACTACCGGGGTACGCGATCAAACGCTTTTACAAGGTCTAAAGCAAAATCCATATCTCTTGGTTATGCTCACGCCTCTTTTTCATCGCTGGCTTGATAGTGAAGACGGCATCGTTGCATCCTCTTCCTGGGTGGAAACCACATTGCGTTTCATGATCCAACGACTCGGAAATCGGTTGTAGCCGTTCATGAATAATTTTGGCAACGATTTTGTAAGCTATTTCGAGCAACATGATTCCTCTATGATTACCAGGGAGGCTTAAGTCACTTTTTTTGGAAGCACTTTCAGTAACCCAAGCTCCCATTGATCTGGAGTCTTTTTATCGTTCCAAAAGTCAAGGATAACAATTTTCAATAATTTAAAGGTGTCGACGTTATAGATTAAGGATTTAAACATCAAAGGAGTCAGACCGGACTCACCAGGAGCGTTGTTTTTTAAGTTCAACGTCGCTTTAGTAATTTCGGAGTCGATTGGTGGATGGTCGAGTCCTTCAATAACAGGTTTACTTTCCAATAAATATATTACAGTACAGTCGAAAGTTGGTTCACGGCCGTAGAGTTTATGAAAATGTTCACGAAAAACTTCTGCACTCTCCTCGGCATTTACACATTTTGAGCCGTCAGGTATTCTCATCATCTTTTCAGGTGACGCTTTCGGTATACTGAGACCTTTTCTCAACAGTTTCACTTTGTCCCAGTAAATTCTAGTTTTACAAAAAGGGTCATTGATTTCTTTGCATACGTTTAGAACCCAATTGTTCTTTGAGCGGGCTATTTCGGATTTCAGTTCTTTTCTTGCTTTTCTCAATCCGGTAGTAGAAGATCGAGTTCGTTTGCGTAACTTCATGGATATAGCCTGATTTCTTTCTTCAATCAGATATTTCACACGTTTTTCGTTGGAAAAAAAACATCCTGGTTGAAATCGGTTGGTTTTTGGTAGGGTATCGTGGGCAGCTTTCTCCATTGCACGTTCAAGTTTTGAGTAACTGTTCGTTTCTTCGGATTCGTTATAGTAATAATCAACTCTTTGACAAAACAAATTCTTAGCTTCTGGAGTGTGTAAGACTGTTTGGTCAAGACGGGTAACTCCTTGGCGACGAGTGAATCGTTTTACAAAGTTCAAATGTATACGAAGTTTGATAAAAACAGCACGGTGATCACTGTCTACCAATGGTGTTATGGCACCTGCATCAATAAATCGACGAAAGCTACTTTTCTCGGTGATTAAGTGATCAATCTGATGCGGTAGTTTTGATCGCATTGTCAGGGCGACGAGACTGTTCCTTTCGAGATAAGTGGAAAATCGAATACCAGCATTATTCCTTTGTGGAGGTCCAAATTTCCTAATAAAACTTATATCCAATGTGTGTGCATTCTTGTGAGCAATGCCTAGACTAGAATTAGAGTCACACCCAATAATCAAAATATCGTCTGGAAGTTTTTTACTTATGAATTGGTCCAACTTTACCATAAAATCCTCCCATACGCTTTCATCAGCTACTCCAACAGGGGCATATGCCGAAATCAAGAATATACTGGTACTGGAACTGGTAGGACTATTATTTTGGTTTTCTGATTGCAGACGTACAGCCAAAATTCTGGCACCGAATTCGTTATAAACAGTTGAACTAGCAGCTTTCCAGACTGCTACTGCATCTGAGTTTAGAACGAATTCATGTTATCTATTTTAAGTCCAATTTAACTTTCATACCGCTAATAGCTACAAATTATGAATGTTTGAATTTTTAGCACTTTCAGGATCCATTAAAGATTTTAAATATGTGATTTCAAATTATGACCATAAATACAGAAGTAATGTAACGTAATGTGTAACGGAATATATAATATAAATCGATAGTTTTGGGTCATTAGAAGCATACATCCATTGGGGTTGGTTCTTCTTCTCCTCGGATTAATTAGCCGTCTCGAATAGAAGCACCTAAACGTCAACATTAACGACTTTTAGATGACCTGTGAAATTGATAGCGAGAA
>JAUBWS010110475.1:0-10111 GCA_032270445.1 Darlingtonia californica
TATCATCAGTACCAAGAAAGATAGCCTGGAATTTATCAGGGTTTGCAACCATGCCGTTATGTAAAAACCACGTCATGGTACTTCAAATTCATTTCTGCTATCTATTTTTTACTCTGGTATTCAATTTTTATTTCTGTTATTCAATTTCCACTTCTGCCATCTAAGTTTTATTCTTGATATCAAAGTTTTATTTCTGGACACCAATTATTATTTCTTGTATCTAATTATTATTATTTGTGGTATTTTTTTTTTACTCTAGCATTCAATTTTTATTTCTGGTATTCAATTTTCATTTCTGCCAAGTTTTAATTTTGGTATTCAGTTTTTATTTCTGGTATCCAATTTTTATTTATGTTATCCATTCTTATACTGGTACTTAATTTTTATTTCAGATATTCAATTATTATTTCTAATTTTTATTTTTCGCATCCAGTTTTTTTTTCTGGTCTCCAGATTTTATTTCTGATAACCATTTTTTACTCTGGTATTCAATTTTTATTTCTGATATGCAATTTTCATTTCTGCCATATAAGTTTTCTTTTTGGTATCTATTTTTACCCTAGCATTCAATTTTTATTTCTGATATTCAATTTTCATTTCTGCCATCTAAGTTTTCTTTTTAGTATCCAGTTTTTATTTCTGGTATTCAATTTTTATTTCTGTCATCCATTCTTATTCTGGAATTCAAATTTTATTTCAGATATTCAATTATTACTTCTAATTTTTATTTTTCACATCCAGTTTTTCTTTTCTGGTCTCCAGATTTTATTTCTGCTACCCATTTTTTACTCTGGTATTCAATTTTTTATTTCTGCTATTCAATTTTCATTTCTCGCTTCAAAGTTTTATTTTTGGAATCCAATTTTTATTTCTTGCATCGAATTATTATTATTTGTGGTATCCATTTTTTACTCTGGTATTCAATTTTTATTTCTGCCATCTAAGTTTTATTTTTTTGGTATCCAGCTTTTATTTCTTGTATCCAATTTTTCTTCTGGTCTCAAATTCTTATTTCTAGTGTCCAATTTTTATATCTGGTATCCATTTTTTATCTGGTATCTAGTTTTTATTTCTGATACTCAATTTTTATTTCTGTCATCTAAGTTTGATCTTTGGTATCCAGCTTTTATTTCCAGCATCCAATTTTTATTCTGGTCTCCATTTTTATTCTGGCATTCAATTTTTGTTATTTCTGGTCTACATCGAATTTTATTTCTGGTATTGCATTATTATTATTGGTATTCAATTTTTATTTTCGGTATCCAATTTTTGTTTCTGTTCTTCATGGTATTAAATCTATATTTCTGTTTTTGAGTTCTTATTTCTTTTATTCAACTTTTTATTTAATCTATTCGCATGTGGATGATTTTTTTAAACATAAAGAATGTGTGAAAATGGAGAGACAAGGAGAAACAAAAAAGCCTAGACAAAAATGAGCGATCATCATTCGATCTTTTCAGAAAATCGTCCATGTGTAACATTTTTGTTGACAGCTTCTGTATGAATGTTTATGCGTATGGGAAATTTATGTAGAAGAAATTACATTTTGGGAACATACTTGAGCCTTCAAACAATGTAACAACGTAACATCTTATGACGTCTTCTGGCTATACAACCCATAAAAATTGGAATATCTTCTAAAACCTGTTACATACTCAAAATTATGTTTATTTCAAGTTTCTTAAATAAAATTTTTTAAATCTTTCAAATGTGATTTTAATTGTATTTTTTAAAATTTTAAAATTCTTCATACTGTACCTTATGGGAGGAAAAAATGTTGGCAAAAAGTGTCGGAATATTTTTGCAGGTAAACAAATCGGAAGAAAAATTCGTCGGCAGAAAAGTTCGTTGGTTCGTTTTGCCAACATTTTCCCCTCCAATAAGGTATTAGAATTTTGTCCATTTCTATGTCAATTGGATAAAAATGAAGAGTTTCCAAATTTCCCTTACTTTATTTTAAGGATGTCTTTCAAAGTTTATAATTTTGAACCACTCAGAAATAACCTATAGCTACTTTTTAAACAAACATAAAAGTTCTATTGATTTCAAATTTAATCTCTTTATTTCATTTAAATTTCGAGTAATTTAGGCTCAAAGCTTGAGAATTATTGACAATCAGACCTTTACCCAAAAAGCAAAGTGTATAGTAAGGGGTAGAGCCGTCTTGTTCAAGTTTATTTACGCGATTATTAGCTTGTAAAAAACTTGTATGACAAAATCATTCGAGTGTGTAATTTTCTAATCATTTCATTATAACGTAATTTTGTTTTTTAAAAATTGTTTTAAGAAAATTAATCAAGTTTTCATAAAATAGTTAAAAATTATATGCAACCCCAGATTTTACGAGAAACCACGCCCTTAAAACCGTTACGTGCACAGACAAAACAGGAACAAACGTTTCTCAGTTAGTTTGTGCATTTTTCTACAGCGAACTGCGTCGTTTAAGCTCATTTTCAGCATAACTCGTTGAACACGTAAGCAATAGAATGAACAACTCACCGATTTTTCACGCGCATTTCAATATCAGTAGCATGCTCAATGTTTTTTTGTTCTCACACACAGTTAAAAATATTGTTCAAAATCGAACAGTCACAGTTTGGCTGGTCATATACATAGCGGTGCCAGAAAAAAAGTTAAAAAATTGTTTGGAAAATCATAAATTTCTTTTTGAAGAAGTAGCTTGGCTGTTTTTAATTTTGTGACCAATGAAATGCTAATTTTTTCTACCAATAAAAGGGTCACTTGTCAGGAGATCAGACTGTTACTGGATTTTTGTATTTCGTTCCATTGTTAAAATTTTATATTCGAAATATCTATTTACATTGCGGGACAAGAAAAAGATCGAAATACAACGAACATGGTAAGAAATTAGTATAATAAAATTAAATACTATGTAAGTTCGTTACAGTTATAAAATAGCAAATTCTTATACATTTATATTCTTTAAAAAGTTCTTTATAATTGTGTCTTATACTACAGGCACTTAAAAACCCAAAACAATACCTTTTGCATCTCATAGAATATTCGTTTATTTTCTTGAACTTTTATATTTTAAAGCTTATTTTTTTGTGCTAAAAATATTAAACTCACTTTATCTCTTTGAAAATAACTGGTTATATTGCTATTTTTAAATTTTTTAACTAATCTTTTTTACCATAACAAAGATAACTAAAGTAAAATCTTAATGTTTTTATAAAAAACATCAGAAATTGTTCTTGTTGTGATCTTGTTGGGCAAAATGTGAGCCTTATATATTTTTTATTTTTGAAAATACTTATGATATAACAAAGCGTATACTATAGTAGTCAATTTTCCATAAACAGATTTGCTTTTGATCTTCAGAAATTTTAGGGTTACTATTCTGTTTTTAACTTTTTGAACTCAGCCAAAGGCTCAGTGGGGAAATTTCTTTTGGTGTTAAAACAGTAAAAATTCTATTTGAATGCCATTCGTTAAAGTACGATTTTTGCTTCATGGCACTAATATCGTCTTCAATATTGCATGAATTTAATAAATTTGATAGCATTAGAAATATTAAGAGTGGAACAATTTTATTTGAAAAAAAAAAATTTCAAACTGAAGAAAAAGTGGAGACGAAAAAAATTAAAGGTTTAGGGGCAATTTTCATCAAATAATGGCAAAAAAATCAGGGTTCTTTCCCACCAAACTTTCAGTCGTAACTTTGCATTGAAAAAAGATTTCTGAAAACTTTTTTTCCCATTTTAAATTGCCAAAAGATTCAGATTTCAGTCATAAAAAATTGCAAAATTATCATCTATTCAGTAGAAAGTTCTTTTTTTCTTCGTTTTTTTTGGTTTCGAGTTTCTTTTTTTTTCAAGTGGAGGTTTCACCAAATTGTTCCACTCTTCAGAATCTTTCCAACGATACAGAGTTTTTAGTAGGTTTCGTGCAATGTCGAGGGGTTCAATATGGACGTTAGAGATTTCAGACACTGTTTGAATGCTAAATGATTTGATATTACAGAAATACATTTTTCAGATTCAAAAGAAAGCCAACTTGATCAACAACTGTTTTTAACAATTTATCATATAAAACCATATTTATTTGAATAGTAAGCATAAAAAAAGCAGAAGCTAGCTGTTCAAACTACGTCCTTCTTCAGTGCAAATTTACAAGTAAAAGGTTAACAATCTAAAATGAGTTATGAAGCATGACAAAAGTGGTTATTATGGATACATTATGTAGTATTAATTTTAAAGCAACAAACTTCATAGCCTAGGTTTGATCGATGAAATGACAATTATCGAGGGAGATTGTTTTTCTTTTGATATAATGTGCAGCTTTTTAATTGCAAGACACTCCTCCAACAGATTTTTGGGATGACGTATTGAATTTCTTTGACCTTTTGTTGACCTTTACAGCATTTACCATCGTGAAGATACCTAATTTATAGCAATACAAAAACTTACTAAAGCAAAATTTTATCATAAAATATTGGATATTTGACATAGCAAACCAGAACATTCTTATCAAAATTGAAATTAAATTTCTTATTTTTGGACGTTTATTGAATGTTTTGTCGAAATACATGTGCTATTTTTTATGCTGTCGAACGTGGCATTAGATGTTTAACGGGAAAAACAGGAAAAGACAGATTCTGAGTTTTTCCGCATTGTTTATTTTCATTATTTTAATGACGATGCAAAAGTGTTTAGGTAATTAAAATGAAGTTTGTAGAGAATTGTTATATGAACATTTCAAGAAATGAGACTCCTCGGTAGTTTGGTAAGGTATCATTATAAATCGAACATGAATATATTTATGTTGGTTTATGTTTTTTATTGTATTTTCTAAGGAATATGGCATGAACTCCAAGTAATGAAAAATGTCTAAATTATCAACTTATTGTCCGGTGGTTTATCTCGAGAAGGTCGTACAAGCCAGGAAATGAAAATTTTTGAAGTGTCATAATATACAGTATAATGACTTTTTATAATGACATTAATGACTTAATGACTTTAATGACTTTAATGACTTTTTCTCCTCTCCTGTAAGTGCATGCCAAAATACATGTAACTTTTGTAGCTTTTTTTAATTCTGGTGTGAAGAAGAAAGGAAAAAACAGTTTTTCTAAACTAAATATGCTAAATCAAATGCATATTTTTGCATAAAATTTGACTTTTCACTTATCAAAACCAAATGAATTAAATAAATTGATGCTTTACAATTAACAGAAGCATCCAACGAGCCCACGAAAGGTCACGTTGACAAAGAATTTAGCCAAAGCCAAATGGTCCTCCAAAAAAAAAAATCAAGGAGCTCAAAACACAATACATCTGTTCTTTTTTATCCAGGAAATCTAAAAAAAATCTAGCAGGCATCAAATCGTTTCAGGACAGGTCGTATTCTCCAAGAGACTAGATATTTAGAAGCCCAAACACACAGAATATCTGTTCTTTTTTTCCAGGAAAGCCAAAAGAATCGAAATATTCTCCGAACACATGTAAATTTCTAGGAAAATAATGCCTTCCGAACAGATATTTTGCTTGACCACAATGTATTTATTAAACTGAATTTGATTTTTCATTCATTGAAATCAACCAACAAAAACCGGATATATTTATTAGCCAACTTGGACCAATATATATTTGCTACACTGAACAATTTAAATTTTTAATTGATCAAAAAAAAATATGATGATGTTGATTGGTCAACTTGCACCAAACATATTTACCAATTTCAATAATTTTATTTTACTGATCAAAATCAACCAACATAAAAATCTGCTAATGTAAATCAAATTGCTCAACTTGGACCAAAAAATCATGTTTACTAAATTGAATAATTTAATTTTCACTGATCAAAATCAACCAACATTAAAATGTGCCAATGTAAGTTGGTCAATTTGGACCAAAATAATATTTACTGAATTGAACAATCTGATTTTTTGATCATCAAAATCATTTAACATAAAAATCTATTACTGTAAATTAAATTGTTCAAATTGGACCAAAGAATAATATTTATTAAATTGAACAATTTTATTTTCACTGATCAAAATCAACCAACATAGAAACATCTCTTATAGTAAATTGTTCAATTTGGACCAAAAATATATTTAATAAATAAATACTTCCTTTCTTTGCTGATTAAAATCAATCAACATAAAAATCTGTTAATGTAAATTAGTGAAGTTGAACCAATAGATATTTTTAATAATCAAATTCAACCAAAATAAAAATCTGTTAATGTTAATTGGTCAACTTTATCCAGAATGTATTTACTAAACTGAATTTGATTTTTCATTCATTAAAATCAACCAACAAAACATATGATACATTTATTAGCCAACTTGGACCAATATGTATTTGTTACACTGAACTATTTGACTTTTTAAGTGATCAAAAAAAATTTAATAATGTTGATTGGTCAACTTGCACCAAACATATTTACCAATTTTAATTATTTTATTTTATCTGATCGAAATTAACCAATATAAGAATCTTTTAATGTAAATTGATCAGTTTGAATCAAAAAATAAATTCATTAAATTGAACAATCTGATTTCTTTGCTGATCAAAATTAATCAGCATAAAAATCTGCTAATGTAAATTGGTCAACTTGGACCAAAATGATATTTGCTGAATTAAAAAATCATGAAAATCAACCAATATAAAAATCTGCTTATGTAAATCAAATTGTTCAACTTGGACCAAAAAATCATATTTACTAAATTGAATGATTTTATTTTAGCTGATCAAAATCAACCAACATAAAAATG
Organism: Darlingtonia californica; assembly: GCA_032270445.1. NCBI lineage: Eukaryota > Viridiplantae > Streptophyta > Magnoliopsida > Ericales > Sarraceniaceae > Darlingtonia > Darlingtonia californica. The sequence goes on from JAUBWS010110475.1 coordinate 6,743, forward strand.
TGCTAATGTAAATTGGTCAACTTGGACCAAAATAATGATTACTGAATTGAACAATCTGATTTTTTGATCATCAAGATCAAGCAACATAAAAATCTGCTAATGTAAGTCAAATAGTTCAACTTTGACCAAAAAATCATATTTACTAAATTGAATAATTCTATTTTCACTGATCAAAATCAACCAACATAAAAATCAGCCAATGTAAATTGGTCAACTTGGACCAAAATAATATTTACTGAATTGAAAAATCTGATTTTTTGATCATGAAAATCAACTAACATAAAAATCTGTTATTTTAAATCAAACTGTTCAATTTGGACCAAAAAATAATATTTACGAAATTTAGCAATTTTATTTTCAATGATGAAAATAAACCAACATAAAAATCTCCTTATGCAAATTGTTCAACTTGGACCTAAAATGTATTTACTAAATGAACAATTTCCTTTTTTTCTGATCAAAATCAGCCAACATAAAATTTTTTTAATGCAACTTGGTAAAGTTGAACCAATAAATATATTTACTAATTGAACAGTATTTTTTTTTTTTGCGGAACGAACGCGATTGAAGTGAACGGAGTGTATCCTCTTTTCTTAAATTGTGCACATATGAATTTAAATTAGCTGGTGCCGTGTGACGTCACGAGCCGTTTTATCGGCCATTTCGGTGCCACTTACAGTGTGTCCCAGAAAAATTCGGCCCGAGAGTTTAACCATCTATAACTTTTTATATATTCATCAAATCTTTGCAATTTTTATACCATTCGATAGGATTCTATTCAAGGATTTCAAAAACATGTATTTTGCTCTCTAAAATAATTTAGCTTGCGAACAATCAGGAATTATACTATGAAAAATCTAATTACCTTCTTAATGGTTAATTAAGAACACTTTTGAATAGAAGTCATAAAACAAAATTGCTCAATGACCAATGACCAATGACCATCAAAATCGCCAGAGGCTTGCAAGCATTCAGGGTGTATCAAAAAAAACTATAGTGAAAAAGTAAAATTGTTTTACAAAATAACCAAAAGATTAAATCTTTCAGTTTTGGTACCAATAAAAAGTTACACATCTCCTCTTTAAATAGTAAAAAAATTAAAGCTAATGACCAAAGTGTTAATTCGCAAATGTACATTAAAGTCATGAAGGTGAGATTTAAAAAAAACGGAGATAGCTTTAAATGGAGAGAAGTCAGAAGCATAACGATAACTCGACACTTTTTTCAAGCGGCTAGGCATAGTTTCCAAGTTGTTGATAATAATTTTCTTACTTGTATTTAGTTTATGTACTTTATCTGTTCTTGAAAGTTTGGTAGTTTTGGTTTAAGTAATTTCTTATATTTTTCAAAGATTTCTATCAGTCTATACGTCGCTTCTTGAGATTTCTCTAACAGAATCTTTTCTTCACATTACTTGTGCTATTGACTTGGTGTTAAATTACTGCTAAAAACTTCAGTTAACTTCACTTCTTCTGTTTGAAAAACTTTTTTGATTGATATTTGTGATATCTTCCATTTAAAGTTATCTCAACTTTTTAAAATCTTGATACACCCTGTATAAAAATCAATTAAGTGTTCCGTGTGCAACTCAAATTTGCTTTCGTGTTCATGTAACACCAGATAATACGGTTTCAAAAAAAAGATCCATTGCTCTTTAAAACTTATTTTTATTAACCATTAAGGAATCAATCATTGGAACGACTTAAAAAAATCTTATTTACTCCTGAAATTTTAATCTAAATAATTATTATACATATTATACATCATTGAAAAGGTTGTGAAAAGTGCTATCGAATGGTATAAAAATTGCTAAGATTGGATCAGGATGTGAAAAGTTGAAATTGATTTAAAACTTATTTTTATTAACCATTAAGGAATCAATCATTGGAATGACTTAAAAAAATCTTATTTACTCCTGAAATTTTAGTCTAAATAATTATTATACATATTATACATCATTGAAAAGGTTGTGAAAAGTGCTATCGAATGGTATAAAAATTGCTAGGATTGGATCAGGATGTGAAAAGTTGAAATTGATTTAAAACTCAGGGGGAATTTTTCTGGTACACACAGATATTCATATTTTTTGTTTATAAGATTCATAAGAAAGGGGATTTTTTAAATTAATTACACAATTAACACTTTTTTCCCATAAAAAATGATAAATTTTAAGCAATATTTCAATAAATATGTCAGCTTAGTTTTTTGCTTTACACGGAAATGTACACCACATCTCACTCAAAGTGAACAACACAAAATATGTATCGCCAAAGACATCCTGTAATTGTGTATCGCGCTCCTACGAAGTGCTGTTTCATATATATAACCTAAACTATTAAACAAGAAACGTAGGAGGGTTGTTCAATAAAGTAATTTCCACCTTTGGGAATACAACTCCCCGAAAGTCTAATTGTCTTTAATAAGAACTTGTACTGTAGATTATAACTGTAGTTTCAAGATGTTTTGATAAATATCACAGAAACTGTTTTGGTTGGAGGTGTACCGTAAAATACAATTTTTTTATTCCTTCAATGAAAACTCAAACCGTCTTCGAACACAACTATCAGCGTTCCGCAACACCTTTCATGTTGATAAGTGATCAAAATCAAACAACTTGAATTTCTATTAATGTAAATTGGTCAATTTCAACCAAAAATTAATATTTTCTGAATACACCTTTCTCCGAATTCAGTTTGCATATGCGTGCACAGACTCTGTTGTCATTTTTGGTAGGTAAACAAATCGTTAAATTTAAAACATATTACATATATACACATATAATTTTATTTCTTGCTCAACAAAATCAACCAACTTAAAAATATCATAATGTTGTTTAATCAACTTGCACTAAACTTTAATAAAATGACAATTCGATTTTTCAAAATATCAACCCAAATAAAAATCTTTTCCCTCAAGTGGACCAAAAGAATATTTATAAAAGTGAACAATATAATTATTCAGTCAGCAAAATTTAAAAAAGGGGGAGGGCGTACGAGGGTTTGAAATACTGAAACACCGACGTTTTTTCCCCCCAAGATACCGCTTTACCGACGAAATGTTGGTCAAATACCAATACCGCAACTTTTTGATAGTTTTTTATCCATAGATTTTGTTTGAAAGACTAATACTAAGGCTGACTTTCTGATTTATCATCTGGTAATATTTATAAGAAACAACTGTTTTAGAAACTTTGAAGCTGTAAATACTAAAAAGGCTATCTTGGGTAAATAAGCACATCATATCCAGGGCCGTGGCGAGACATTTTTCCAGGGGGGGGTGTAATTGTCAAATTTTGCCGACAAAATATTGAAAATTTTTTACAAGCATACCCGGCAAAAAAGTTGCTTGGTTTTGTGACGTAGGAGGACC
>JAUBWS010110486.1:0-10111 GCA_032270445.1 Darlingtonia californica
TGGTTCTAGACAAAACCAAGACGTAAGCATAAAGTAGCACAAATTTCAATAAAAAATTAGCATAAAACAGCATAAATTATAAGATAAAATGGCATAAAGTTTGAATGTCATAACATTCCTAAAAGAATTTGGATATTTTTGCTGGGAGGTTTGTGTATATTACGGAAGGAAGTTGATGACCTGAGCTGATTTGATATTACCAAAGATGTACATGACTTAGTTCATGTGACAAGAAAGTAAACACTTCCTTTGTCAGGTTAAAGTTTTTTGAATAATCAAGGGAAAGTTTCTCTCGATGTCTCGTTGTCCCATACACGTTATACAAGCTTTTCTGCGAACATTTAGGTTTGTTTCTCATGAACGACCTAACTATAGATTAATAGCTATTTTCGTTCATTTTGTTTACAAAATTCATGGATGTTTTCATTGCGACTTCAAATGTTTGTTTAGACAACAGTTACTCCAGTATTCACATGTTCTATATTCTTCATAGAAAAGATACAGGATACTCTCGATAAATGGGATACTGAAGGAACTAAGTCAAAATATACAGGGAAGGAATAGAAAATTTTTACTTAGTGAATGTCTCAGTTATCCAAAGTGTATTGTATGAAATATGCTCTGAAGGGACCGAAACGTGCACTGTGAAGTTCCACTTATCTAGGGTCCCACTTATCGAGAGTCTACTGCATGTTTATACGAAATGAAATTTTATCGATAAAATCTCAAAACTGCCAGTTGAAATTAAAAAAAGTTTGACAAAAAGTTGACGAAAAAATTTAAAATTTTCAACAAATGAAATTCACCTTATGAGGAAAAAGCGGATATTCATCAGTCAATTATCCGTAGTAGGATGTTTTTCTTTGACATTAGTGACTCAGATAAACAAAACTTTCAATCTTAAAACCGATAAGCTCTACAGTCGACACCTTATCGGGTATTTATGTGTGAAACAAAAAGCTCTTTTTTGTGCTGGCTGTTGGCTACTTTTACAAAATTAAGATTAAGTCTTTGCTTTTCAGTTCATAAAATACTCTATGTCTTTTGGAAAAGCTCTAATATATCACAAATATTTTCAACTTTTCTCAAACTTTCGACTTAAATTTCTGGACACCGGAATGAATAGTTTTTCTTATTACAAAAAGAAAGATTGATTTGCGTTGATTTTCACTTTTTCAGGAGTTTTTAACTCATTCCAAGTTAAAAAAAGCATGAAAGTTATTATCCACAATTTCTTTTAGACCATGAATTCTACTTATATATTTACTTATATTTTCAGGAACAATGTTTTCTACGAAATTCAAAACAAATTTATTGACATGTTGGACGGCAACTTGTGCTTTTTCTGGTACTTCGTTGTTAGCAATGGCGTTAATCCTCGATATGTGGCGATCTTGCTATCTGGAAAATGAGGAAGGCAGGCTTATCGAATATGTTCAAGGAATTTCACACGAATGCGCTCGCTTCAACGATTCAATGGATTGTTACCCATGGCAACGTTCTATTTCCGTACGCAAGCTGTTTCGTAAGTAACTCGATGTCTCTAGACTTTTGAACTAGTCCCTGATTTTAATTATCAAAAGACTCGAAGTTGTTTAGAAGAATGGTTACGAACATGATATTTTTCTTGTATGTAAAGAGAACTGTTCGGAAGATAGACTGTGTAGAAAAAACACAAGATTAAGGAAACATTAAAAGATCCGTTAGGAACAATAGGAATCCTAAGATGAAGTTTCATGAAAGTACGAAGATGAACTTTGTTCCTCGCTATAGTATTAGAATAGGACCTTTCGTTTGGCATATAGGATTTATTGTTTTGCTTCATAATATTCACAAAATCTTGAGTTTCAATAAAACATCTCCTTGAGGCTTCCTTGTTGCTTCTTTTTAGCCCGGAATTCGGAATTTTCAGGAGATCACGCCAATAATCCCGGACCTTCATCGATACTGCTTTAATGAGCTACTTTGTTTTCTACTGCCACTTGCAAAAAATATTTTACTTTTTAGATTCGTCGGATAAGGAGATAAAATCTAAGCCTGGCGATGCCTACAACGTGTATTGCTTTAAAAAAAGGCTTTAATCGATAATTTTGGTATTCTTTTAGAGATGCGGAAGTTATTATTTGCATTGACAATTTCATCAGCAATATTCGGTGGTATCAGTCTTAGTGTATTGATGGCTATGCTGTTGACACGTGTTTCAAGTTTGAAATACAATTTTTTGATTACGTCATCAGAGTTAGTTTCAGGTTTGTTTCTCTCATTTCTTAACTTAACAAGCAGTTTATTTACACTGCTTTCTTATTGGCGGAGACCAATGCAATAATTTAACCCTATTCTTCATGGACGATTGGAAACTTTACCAAGTTTTCAAGAAAGGCGTAAAACTAAATTTGGCTCCATTGAAAATGAAGGCCGTATCATTTCAAAGTTTTTATTAATTTTTTTGCTTGCGGGAGGGGCCATGAAGAATAGAATTAAAAATGATAACTGGAGGTGACTATAATATGCCCTTGGGAAATAAGCTTTTTGTCAAAATAAATCACCAAACTTTAACGTGAAATTGGTTGAACCAATACTTTGTCCGATAAGGTAAAAAAAACAACCAACAATTAGCTACTAGCGATTGGTAAACGTTAATTCGATCATAATTCGGATGATTCGTGCAAACCGTGCAAACAATATGACGGAGTGAATGGCTAGCCAAAATATCTAGTTGTTAAATCAATCTTTCCTGAAGCAAAGCCCTCAAGGCCGAGAGAAGGGAAGCTATATAGTCAGCAAACTGTACTTTTTCATATTTATACCGAAACTTTCCTTTAACCACTTCTGTGCTGGGAATTTTCGACAATTTGGGGATCTTTGCACATAGGCTATTTCTTGAGCGGGGACCGCTCCCTGGTTCATGGGTCGCAGAGCTCCTAAGTTACGGTTGTGAAATGTATAAAGGTCTAACAAAAAGGCGGGGGGTTGTTGGAAAAATGAAAAAAAAACCCAATAATTACGTCACAAGAACAAAAGGGATTAAGCGAACCTTTTGTTTAAATCACACTTTTTATAAACTCTAATTGGTTATTTGGAGCTCCCCCCGATGGAAAACACTATTACGAGAAATTCTTTGCAAGGAAATTACAGTCAGACGCCTTATTCAAAAATGTGTTATTTATTCTTGATAAGCGGCGGGGGGGGGGGGGGGGGGGGGGTTTTTGGGCCCCCCCCCCCCCCCCCGTGTATTAGGCACACAAGAGTAGAGTTTTCCTTTCCGATGTGGCATGAGTGTTGAGATAACTATGAAACGACGTTTTGTACCAGGTGATACATCGTTCTTCTGACAAACTACAAACAGTATGTTATACTAATTGATTCAATTGATTAAAATGTGTTTTCTTTTACGTTGTAGTGTTACTTGGAATCACCATAGTTGGCTTGTACACTGTAAGTTTCATTAAAGATCCTTGGATACCTGCTATTTCGTATTACTGCTTACTCGCTGGAACATTGTGCACGTTTCTTGCGCTCGCTTTGCAGTCGTTTTTTAATCGGATGATAGCGTCGAATAAAACTGAATTCCGGTATCATAAAGGTCTATCTACATTTACGTGATTCCTGATGGAAAACGCCAACTTCGAAAGGTGATGGGTTTATTGAAATATGATGTAGCGTACAGTCCTTGTGACGACGTATGATAGCGTTAAATCAATGAAACTGAAGTCCGACACCATAAGGGTCTATCCACATTCACTTGATTTGTAATGGAAAACATCGAGTCCGAAAGGTGGGGGGTCTATAAATTATGACTGATTGTTCAGCTTAAAGCGGATGGGAGTTAAGGTCAAACCAAACTGAATTATGACACCAGGACCACACTCACTTGATTCCTGTTAGCAAACATCTACGAGGAAAAGGGGTAGGCTGTCAAAACATGCTGCATAAAGATTGTTTCCAGGCGATGAAAGCCTCCAAAGAAACTGGATTCCGACACCATACACGTCTATCTGCATTTACTGGACTCGTATTGAAAATACCGACATCGAAGGTTTAATTATATATTTCTTGACGGGTGATGATAGCGTCCAATAGAAATTAACTCCAACACCATAAGGTCCACGTCTAGTGGATTTGTGACGGAATACAAATGGGATCCGTGGAATGATGATATGTACAATTTCGTCATTATAATCTTTTTGAACGATGTAAGAACTGATTCGCTTCGTGGTGTGGTTTCATAACATCGTTGAGTTCTGCAGATAGAAATAACAAGTTTGACTAGGAAGGTGGGAAGACGCTTTTGGAAATGTCGCACAACAACTACAGTAATTGTTGATGAGTTATTAGGTGAAAACTTACTTACTTTAGTTAATTAAGTAATCGACGAATTTTTCCGGCCATTGCATTCCAAATTAGGAAGGCTTTGGCAGGAAATTGGCCAAGTATATATCGGAGATTTAGGCGCCGTTAATATTTCTTGCACTTAAGTATACTGAGGATCCCCCCCCCCCCCCCATCGCTATCTTGTTGATAAATTTCGTGATTTAACAACACAAACAAGATTATTTAGGAGTAAACACACCAAGAAAGGAGGAACAGGCTATTCGAATATCTCAAACACAAAAATAGTCCCTAAATAATCTTGTAACCGGGTTTCATTAGTAGGAGCATAGGCTAAATTCCTCGATTGTTTCATTGTATTTTGCCGTGATATAGAGGCAACAATTTGTCTTTGTTGTTGTAAAACGAGATGGCAGCTGTGGTAAGTTTCCCTATACTGCAGTGTTGGTAAAAGTTGAAACGACAAAGAAAAATTGATTAAATCTCGCAATATCTCAAATTCAACGAATCAAACTTTCGAGAAAACATTTCTTTTCACAAATGTGTTAAGAGACAAATTTTTCGCGATTTCCTCGAATTCCTTGCGAAAGAAAGATTTTTTCAACGTTTCCCTAACTAAGCGTAATTCTGTCAAACGATTCTTAATTCATGAAAATATATATCCACACAGAAAATTTTATTACTCGGGTTATTTTAATTATTTTTGGAAAATACATTTTTTTACTTTCTGCTAGCTGTGTTTTAACAGAAAATTCGTGTATATAAATAATTCATTATTTATAGACTGTTTATAGATTTTCATGTATAACGATTTGTACATAGTTTGAAATTTTAATATTTATTTTTTGTATATTTTTTTCTGTTCATTGCAGTATTTAATCATAATATTCATTTTACACACTACAATTGGAAGAATTTTGGGGTACGCTCAACTCGAGCGAGTTATGGTCAGTCCAAAAAAGTGCGAAAACATAAATTGCGTGTCGCGTGTTGTTTAGGCCAAAGTCGCAAAAAATAAGTACCGCAAAAATTAATACAGCACGATTTAATTCAACATTAATTAATACTCTTTAGGTAATAGGTTTTCTAAATATTTAGTATAATTTTGATTAAAATTCCTGAAATGACTGAAATGGTCATCCACTGACGATTCAAGACGTTTAATTTCCACTATTTTGGCCTACCTCCAATTTTGCTGACATTAATATTTTGTAATATTTCCCTGTTCTTACATTTACATACACTTTTTCTGTCTAGTCTCACTATGCTTCACTATACTATTATCTATCCTTCATCTTCATTGTCTTTTTCTACCGTCACTACCAGGAACTCTCTTTTTTTCAAAAACAAAATCAATCAAAACAAGAAATCATATTAAAAGATTTAGAATTGAGATTTTCTATATTCTATACTTTTTCAAATTTTGTGCATTCGTCATTAATAAGACAAGAGAGCTCTTAGTACATTATATCTAAATTTTGTACCTTTGAACTCAGGGATAAACTGTCATTTTTATGGCTCACTCAGAGAAAAGAGGGAGAATTTTCAAGGAAAATGGACTAAATTTGAAGAAAAATCAGGGGAGTGTTTTCTGACAATGTGCTATACGAACCCTGACTTGATTCCTTCAGCTAACATTTCGGCCAAAATTCCCTCTATAATTCGAAATCTCCACAACACGAACGATTTCTTTTGTCCCCATGGGCGTTTGAATTATATTCATTATTCCCTTATAGAATGGTCAAATTTTGAATATTGAATGAACTTATGAGTATGAGTGGAAGAGGTTCGCGACACGCAGTTAATGGTTATTGCTTTTTTCTGGGCTGGCAGTAACTCGCTCAAGAGTCTAGTATGAAGGAAATAAAAGGAAAAAATAAAAAGTTAATTTTTTGGTTCAGATATCTTTTTTCCCGAGACAATCAGGCAAGAAATTATAAAGTGACCTGCTTCAATACTTAAGTATGCTTTGAAGGCCCAATCTAGAGGAATAGGGATCAGTTGAATGAAAATTAATTGAATAAAAATTAATTGAATTTGAGCAAAAAATCGAAGAAAAGCATTTTGAATCTAGAATTTATGCCGCACCTTATCTCTTTCTGTTCAATACATAAATTCAACATATACCCGCATACCCGTTATTTGGCCAAATAGCATTTTTCTAAAAATTCATCTTTAAACAATTACACCAGACATAAAATGCTTTTGGCCACCTTGAAAGGGAAAAAGGTTTTTTGAGCTCTTAATTTACACGCTGATAGGGTATCTTTTTCTGGTGCACGAGTCTACCAGGACCGAAAACATCTTCCACATTTCATTTGGAAAAAATGGCCATAAATGTGTAAAAAAAAGAAATTACATCTTATATTACCTCTTTTTCTTCTTCTTGCATGATATTGTTGTTGATGATGTTCAGATGTGGCCTCGCCTTGTTCGTGGGCAACCTCACCCTGTTCATCATCGCTTTCGTCGTGGTGTCGTACATCTTCGTGGTTTAAATGATTATAGTTGTCCACCCTGTCAGAATATTCCTTTAATTTGAAGAAAAAGAACGGAGCTGTTCAAAACAAACAATTTGTACGAATTCGACCGACTCCTTTTTCGAATGGTGATGATTAAAATCAACCTGAACATTAATTTGGAGTTAGTTCGTGCAGTTTTTTTGATTCATCATCATATATATGCAATATGAAGTTAGTTCCATGAAAACTAATTTGAAACTTTTGCAGGAAAATACCCCTTAAAAACTGGTTAAACTGTACAATTATCTTCCTTTAACCTCATCAAAAATTTTCATAATTTAGATATTGTTAGCCAGTACCTGACTCTACATACTGTAGAACACGTAAGTACCGCGGGAAATCAAATTTTCCGTACCGGTGCGGCGGTCTGGTACAGGCTAAGATATTGTACGCATTACATTACGAAAAAATTGTTGAATTTGATTTTCGGACAGATATTTAAAGGAAGAAACTTTCGAGGGAAGAAAACTTTCGCGGTTTCGAAATTTTAAAATTTGTCATCTGTGAAAGTCAATTCTCGAGAAATGTTTCAAACTTAGTCTTCCGCGATCAAATCGCTGAAGTCTCCCCCATGATTTCGGGTCAGTAGAAGACCGATCCTAGGTTCATGGATTGCAAAGGTCATAGACCGTTGAACATATTAAAAAGGTTAAAAGAAATGGTTTGACCGCATAAGTACTCCAGCGGTACTTACATGATGTTTGATTTGATACAAGTCATTTTTCTTTGCCAACATTTCATTGAAAAAATGCATATAGTGATCACGATGGTCCAAGTAACTTTGAAAATGTACGTGATAAGATGCTACATAATAGACTATCAATAACAAAACAACAGTTAATATTTTGTAAGCATATGTCATGTTTAATTTTATTTTCACTAAAGAATTTTTATCATCCAGAGCATACCAAATTCAATCAAACTCTTATTTTCTTTGTCCGAAGTTTATGATTATCTGCAAGTGATCTTCATCGAGTAGATCTTTTAATACGTATCTGAAATATTATCACCTGTTTATCCATTTTTCGTTTTTCCTATGTTCATTATTTGTTTCCTATGATGAAATTCATAAACATTGTCAATTCTTGTGTCAGCAAAAAAGTACGCTTTTACTAAAAACTATTGCGAAATTTATTGGGACATATTATCGCACTCATTGCATAAAATACTATAGTACATTGCTTCATAAAACATTTGCTGCACAATTTTTCACATCCGATAATTGTTCTTGGTTTCTTTAGTTAGAATCCAAATTACAATACTGCTCCGTCTGTTTGTAAATGTAGTGCTATGTGTATGTGTCTTGACGTATGGTTTTATGTTGTATGGCAAGTTAATGCTGATTTTACCCAAGACGAACGGTCGTTCGGAACACGTATTCGCACCAGCCTTGATACACAGCATAAATCCATAGTTCTTTCAGTATAAAGTCGGGAATTTTCAATCAAAAAACCATGTGAATATTTGCGTCAGCTTTATTCATTATCACCTTTTTCTGTCTTTAAATCTTATTGATTTTAAGAATGTTTTGGCTTCTTTTGACGTTTGTAGTACGTTCTGAAGATCTGTAAAATGAAGATAAATTAAGAATAATGACTCATATAATCCAGAAATGACCAGTTCCCATTTCCCATTAGTAGACAAATCCCGGGGGTGGGGGGGGGGGGGGGGTACTGGGGACCTGCCGCGCCGGAGATTTCAAATCGACCCTGTCAGAGACTGCTGAAAGTGAAAAATAATACACTCTGTGAGGGAGAAATATACCTTACGTTGGACTTTTCAAATAAAACCCTACCTGGGACTGGTTTTTGCGGATTTCGTGATCCTTTGTGGGACTGGATGAAGTGAAAAAGGGTACCCTGACCAGCAGTCCTTCTCCGTACCCGATTTTGGTTAAGTCCCCTCCCCCTTCCTCGAAACAGATACTTCAAATTCCATTTTCAAAAGCAGTTTTGATTCTTTATGGATTGAAATGATGTGACAACATTGCGGCATCCTAAAAATCTTTACGTGTGGGTCTAAACTGATTTGGATGTTGAGGGGTGGTATTAGGGTACTACCGGCGTTGGTATCAGTTTGGGAGTGGGGATGATAGAGACTGGAACCCCAGTTGCATTTTATAAAATCTACTTATGAAAAGATAGAAAACATCGTCGTATTTGATTTTGCTACTAACTTCGTTTTTCAATCAAATGTCTACCCATGTTATGAGTATGTTCACGATGTTTTTCGCGAGCCAGTTCATCTGTTTCGTGATGTTGTTCAAGTTGGTCGTGTTCAGTTTCGTCGTGTGTCATTATATCTTCGCGTTCTGTTTCACGATAATTCACTAGCCAGTTTCGATAATCCTTTAAAATGGTGTAAGAAATAGTTGCGTTTGGTATAATTGATTGTCAGTTTCACATTAAAGTATATCAAAATTTATCAACATTAATGCTTTGAGAGTGCCTAACACTAAGTCGACTGAGATATCTAGGCTACGTAGAAACGGTTTCGGTGTTATTTGTGCACTAATTTTCCAAAATTCGTGAGTTATCAAGTCTCATTTCAGTCCTCTGTTTTTCGAAACTTAGGGTTGATCACTCAGCGTTAGGCACTCTTACGGCGTTAATGATAATGTTTGACTAAAGACCTCTGAGGATGATCAGAAAAATTAGCAAATGTTTTACACAAAGTAACATACTACTGAATATGGTCCTGGATCGTATTGTAGAAGGACGAACCTTATCGTAAGCTAGAGTCCCAAGACTACAATATACAGTAAGGCTTTGACTTGCTGAAATTGCTCTCAGCTTTTTTTCAGTAACCCCTTATTTTTTGAAATGTTTTGGAGGCTTTGTTAAGAAAATCATGTGGTCCTCCCCCTTTTGAACTAAAAGATTTGATATGATTTGGTGACCCTCATAGATTAAAACCCCTACGGTATAAGTACATTCTAAAATATTTGGTCTGTTTTGGCCTTTGCCAGGGAAATATCTTACATCTGTTTTGTCATGGTAGTCATCAGTTTTTCTTCTCAACATCTCACTGAAATGATTGATGTAATAATATCTATCGTCCAATTGTCTCTGCCAAACTTCGTCCTCAATTCCCGTCGTTATAGCAACAAGAAGGAAGACAATAGACATGCATAAAATGTAGAACAAATTTTGAAACTGTTCCATTGGCGCTAGTTCAGCTTATAGATGTTCTTATTAGACTTTATCATGTTTAAATGAGCAACTATTCAGAGAGATATAGACAATTTTAGTAATAGAAAA
>JAUBWS010110497.1:0-10109 GCA_032270445.1 Darlingtonia californica
CTCACTTGTAATTCGGTTTCAGACACTTCGTAAATATTTTCATGTCTTCATTCAACTTTGTAAAGAACTCCTTTTGCTTTTTCAAGAAATCCAGACATTTAGTGCACAATCCGTCACTTTTGAACCTGGGCAGCCCACCATACTTTTCATAAAGTGTATCCGCAGCCTCCCCTGAAACTCGCTTCATGAGATTCATCTTGGAAGGGTCTACACAGGAATGGGGACACATCAGTTCTATATTATCTATAGGAGGTACAGTTGCATGATCGTTGCTTAACCATTTTCTTAGCCACTTTGTGCTGATCCAGTCATAATCTTCTCCTAAAATAAAGGACTAGCCATGAACATTACCGCGCGATTATTAGGGGAATCAAAGTAATTAAAATAAAATTTCTCAAGAAGTAAAATGTCTATAAGTTCGAATTTCTGAAAAAATGCCTTTAAAAGCTGTTAAAGAGGCCTTTGATAGCAAAACTCGCCAATCATTCTTAATCTCACAAGGGTATCAAGAAATCCAGAAATCTTCGAAATCATGGAATTAATGAAAAACATTCAACATGGTCATTGAACATTAAAATATTACCTTCCTGTGCTGTTAAACACGCATAAATGGCTTGAATATCTGTTTGTTTTTGAAGACCTTTAGCCAGTGCTTCACACTATAAACGAATACAAAGTATGAAATGGAGTTTATCAAAGGTAAACAGTTTTAAACCAAAAAAATAGGGTGACTTTTCTACCCTCCAGATACCTTCTATGGATTGGAAAATTTAATATGACCAGAATTCATCGTAGCTATCGACCCTTTAAGACACAACTTTTTAAATCAAGTAGTGATGGGTCTAGAGGGGCTACAAAATAACAGGAACGAAGTGGACAGCAGATGCCCTTTCACTCTCATACAGTGAAAATAAATAGATTTTTTCATAGGAACAAGCTTCTCGGATCAAATAATTTACTGTTTCAAGAAATTGAATGGAAAATAATGTTTTGATCTTCCGAGACAAATAAATAAACGTCTTTCTTCTACACGAAAAGGTTTTGGGTCATTCTTTCTACATACACGAGTAGCTGTAACACTGGACACCCATTGCTCAAATAAACTGTTGTCCTTCGCTACTATTTCCAGCATGTGGCCTGGAGGTTCTATGATTTCTTCATTTTCTAAATCGAAAAGGTGATAAGTCATAAGAATCCATATTTTGATAAAGTTATGTAATTAATCTTTATGAAGGAGTTAAGAAAATGAATCAAGCCCCCTAATACAACGTGTCCGATTTTCAAATCGAAGCAGTCGATTAAAGAATTAATGAGAGAACAGGAGATTGTGTATTCTTTATGTTTCAAGACTCATTCGGGATTTACTGAGGAAGATTTAAGACAGAGAAGTAACTTTCGGCTTTGTAAACAAAAACTCAAACGTCACTAAAAAAACACTTTAGGCTAACCCAAGAGGTTAGCGAGTGGACTTTACATTTTTCGAAACCTCACAAATTCTAGATTATTTCTATACCCTAAATGATCGAATAAGGGCCTCCTTCCAGATAGCCACCCCTTCAAATCAGCGCCCCCCCCCCCTTTTTTTTTGTTGAATGTTTTAAATAACTGCCCCTACTCAAATAAGCGCCCCCCTGGTCGTTATTTGGGTATAGAATTACACAAGGAGGTGCTTATTCGAATTTTTTCTAAAGAGAGAACAACAATCATTTTTAAGGACACAGCATTCTTTACAATCTCATATACAGACTCAATTTCATCACAAAATAATTATTTTTTTCTTTCTTTTTCCGTAGTTCATTACCTATAGTTATCATCTCTTTGTTTTTTGTCATCACGCTGTAATCATTTAGCTGGGATAACATGTATAATACATAAGCCATTATATATTACGTCTTACTATTTATGTTGCAAAAAAAATTAAAGTAATAAAAATTCATTTTTCTAAATAAGATCCCGTACTCGAATTACTGCCCCTTTCAAATAAGCACCCCTCTTGAAAATCGAATATTTGAATAAGCGCCAGAGTGCTTATTCGATCATTTACAGTAACTAAAACACTTACTGCAATCTACTTTTGAATAAACCAACATGTACGAGTTCTTTGATTTGTGAAGTTCTTTATCAATACCTTTCTTGGTTTTGCCGTCTTTCTCCTTTCCTTTTACCTTGCTGTCAACTGTACCTGAATGATGGAATGGATGGATAAGTGAATCGTAAACAAACCCTTTAATAGAATATGCTAGCACCCTTCACTGCTGACCTTTATACCACTTGATTTAATGATATTTGCCAACCTACTTACGGCGCATATTAAACGGTGGAACGTGCCAGAATGAGCGAAAGAAACTGAAAGGACCTCAAAAAGTACAAAATTGCAGGTTGTTTTGATGTTGTTCTGCCTTTTAGTACCCTATACATCTGGATTAAAAGGCCTAGTAACATATTTTTTCTTACTTATCATATTGATGTTTTTCATTTTCATTGCATGTCCTTATTAATTCTTAATAAGTAATGAATAGTCAGTCTTTAAGTAATTAATAAGCATTTGGTAATTAATTATTAGTCCTTACATAATTAATCCACACTTTTACGGTGTCTAAAATAAATAAATACTTGTAGTATTTCTTTTTTTGGATGAAACAAAAAACACCATTGTACCTTCTAAGTCTTCCTCTTTGCCTAACTCTAAAGTTTTGCTTTTCATCACTTGAACATCTTCGTCATTAAATTTACACCACACATCATTCTATGAATATCAAAGTTAGATAGAGCAGGATAGACATCGATCGTAAATTTTGGTGAAAAATCCTGTGACAACACCTCTTGAAAACTAACAGTATAGAACATTTTTCATTGAAAAGTATATGACAGAAACAAAAAAAACTCATTTTGAATAATTGACTTAGGAACTCCTCCTATACAATTTCATTTGAAATTTTGCATGAGGTTTTGAGATGTTACATAATTTCTATCTCAAATTTTTAATATAAGTACAACACCTCAATATCATTAATAAAAGCAAAAGGCTTCTTTTGACATTTTCTTTTGTTCGCTACCTTACCAAATTTTGTCCAATATTGAAGTGAAATGGCTGTCCTTGCCTACATGGAGATCATACTTAGTAAAACAAAAATGGTTTTAAATTCAAAGTACAGTAACCTCTTTATCCCATATATGTGCGATGTAGTGACCAGAATTGGCACTTAAGCCTCTGTGAATCAATACAGCTGTCAACTTGTAAATACAATCAATTTTGTTTTCTAACTGTACAAATTCATTCATGTCTAAGGTATCAGGGAATGATACAACGTTGTTCAGCTTTTTCTTAGTAAAAGTTAATCTGTAAAAGAAATAGATAAGTATTTGCCTATTAGTACTAGACTAGTCAGGTAACAATAAAACTAAAATGAATTATTTCAGGGGACAATGTCTTTAGAATGAAATCTGTGATTAGGTATTAAGTAATTAGGATATAGTATAAACTTTCATAAAAATTAAATTTTAACACTTTTTTAAAACTCACCAGCATAATGAAATTGTAAATACCTTAAGTGGCTTAATTTTCGCGTGGATTTAATTTCGCGAAAAAGGCAAAAATTCGCGAAATTCGCGAAAATTAATCCACGCAAAAATTAAGCCACTTAAGGTATATAAATATGTTTGTCAATAAGTACCTGTCAAAAACAAAGCGCAGTAACTGAAGATTCAATACACGTGGTAACTTCTGCAGTACAATTTTTCGTGTTGCATTTCTCTTCTCTTGACAGTTGGAACAAAAATATTTGTTATCTCCCTCAAGCATTTCTTCTTTTAAAAACTCTTGCAAACATTTTCTTAAAGATGAATGTCCTTTTATATTAAGGTCTAGTTCATAGAATTTGGATGGCCGATCTGAAATTGCGCCACATTCACTGCACTGGGTTCGATAGCAGTATGTCCCACCAAACTGTTGGTCAATAATATTGATTCCTTGGGCAAGTAAAGACGAATCAAGTAGTGATATAAAGAGCTTGTTAAATTCTTGAGCATCTTGTTGTTCATGTGTTTGTAAACCAAGGCTTTCTACAAATGCAGAAGGATCTACATACCTGAAGTTTAAAGAAAAAGTATTGATTGATCCTTGGCCAAATAGTTAGACACTAAGCTTGAAAAACAAATGGGTTCAAAATAGTTTGGCACCTTCACCAGGTTTTCAAAGGTGCAAAGTACCAATTGCCATTTTTCCCAGTTCTGTGTAAAGGTTTCTCAGTGAAACAGAACCATATTGGACATCAGTTTAAAACTGGAAGGCTGTTATCCTGGGTAAATAACCTTGAACAATAATGACAACACCTTATTGTTTGGGAGATAAAAACAAACCATATTCTCTATTTCTTACCTCCTTTCACTATACTGCAGTAGTGTAAACAAATATTGTAGGTTGCCACAAATAGCTTTAGTTGAATCATCAAATGACAATGATATTGTCTGTGATTCGCCTTCAGCAACTTCATTTACTAAAAAAGTGAATCACCCAAATAATGATAGGCCAGGTGATAACCTAACACCCACATTGAATGAACTGGTGTGTATCTACTATACAGATGTATTAAAGTCTGTAAAAAAATCAATATTCTAGAGAATGGCATCATTCAAATTGGTATCTCTCACTAAAATTTGTATCTCAATGTGATAACAACATCTGTCAACTAACCCAGTTAACATAAATTTCTTTAGTTGAAATGGTATTTGGTGTAACTCAATGGTGATTTCCTAAAATCAACTACTGTAAACGAACTGTCTCATTAAAATAGATGAATTACTTATTTCTGTTGGTGGAGTGTCTGATTTCCATTGATAAACAGCAGAACATAAAGGTTTGTTTGTAAACCAAAGCTGAAACAAAAGAAATCAAGTTATTGTAAATCGGTCATCGAAAAGTAGTTGGTCTAACTTAGTGAAGACTGTTAATTGACTGATCCACTTTTCCTGATGAGCATTTAATGTGTGGTAGATCCTCCAAGGTCTAAAAAAGTAAGTTACCCTTTTTTGTTCCAACCTCCCCCAGAAAATTCAAAATAGCTAGCTCACTCTTTTTCCTCAGTCTGATTCCCCCTCATCCAAAAAAGGTTACGCTAAAGATACCTTTTTCCTAATTTTTATATAATGTTAAAAATGTATTCCTTCAAACAACTATGGTAAACTGTTAAAAATATTTGCCATTATTTAAAATGTTGTTAAAAATATATTTATTTTCATAAAAAGCTTCGGCTTTTGTACCTTTGACCAAAAACAAGCAGAAAAAGAATTTGACGACGATTTTACTATATCACCAGATTTCTTCAAAATCCCAAAACTTTAAAGAGATCTTTATAGAACTATCGTTTTGTGAAACTAATGAGTCACTATCAAAACGTTTTCTGTCAAAACTAAAAGATTTCACAAAAGATCGCTTTGACATTTTTGTTAAATGGAAGACACAAAAAGTGAGAAACCTAATTAAAATTAAAGATAAGAACACTCATCCATCTTTTCAAATATATGAAGGCATATGCTTGTGTGGTGAAAATTACATCGGTGAACAATTAGGAACGTTGAAACAAGATGGGCGGAACACAAAAACTTGAAACACAACTCTGAGTCCGCGTCAATAATTGCTACCAATAGGCCAACAAAGAAACTTCTTTTGTTTAGAAACGGAGTCACTTGAGTGTTTTAAGCAAAACTATATTTTCTTTTGTTTTATTCCCCTTTGCGTTTTACTACTTTAGCACTTTTACCTTTGTTTTATTTTATTTATCACCTTTTAATTTCACCTCCACATTTAGTATATATTGTAAGAAACCGAAAAGCTTTTTATGAAAATAAATATATTTTTAACAATTATGGTAAAAGTAACCAGGAAAAAGGCTGACAGCTGCAGTTACTTTCCTAAATGCTCTTTAACTTTCAACAATATTCATGGATTGCAGTTTCCTTCAGAAGAAATTAACCAAACCCTTTTTATCCTAGTCCTTATTCGTAAATTAAAAATTTATTAAGCCACCATTTTTGTTCCTTTGCAGGAATTTCCCAAAATCTTTAGCTGACACTGTAGATGCCTGTTTTTGGATCCTCCTGGAAACAACAAATCAGCTGTTAAGAGAGTCCCGGTTAATGAGCTGTCCCACAATAAATATACAAGTAATTTCAATGTATGAAAAAAATGAGCCATTTTATTTTTGCCACCTTTTTTAAAGCATTTTCGTATACCCAACTTATATTCATCACATTTTAATAACAATGAATTTGTGATACAATATAGCCTCACCTGCAGGAAAGTATTAACATAGCATGTAGCACCAAGGTTTTTCAATCCTACATGACCATTCTATAAATTTGAGATATATGAAATCTATTAAATTTCTGCAATGTCATCATTAATTTGTAACCTGATATTGTTTTGAAACAATTTTTAAAGTTAAAGTCTTTGATATTATAGATACCAAGGTTTAGGAATTTGGGAATAAACAGCAATGGCATTATATTCAAGCTTTTGTTTGTAAAGGTAGTTGACAATTAAAGTAAGCTGTAATCAATCAATATGGCTAGATTTTGTAATGAAATTTCATCAGATAAAGTTTGTCTCAAAATAGTGTGCATTTTTCTCACCTTAACCCTTTGACTACGCTGTGTTTTTTAAAAAAGTGAAAAATTTGCAAGGTTTTTTTTACAACGTTTAAACTTTCAACTTGAATTTCTGAACACTGGAATGGAATAAACTGGTTAAGTTTGGTATCAAAAGAAAGCTCCTTTTATGCACTTTAAAAAAGTTGATGAGTTGTTTGGGCCAATTCTGAATTGTTTAAAAGTTATGGGCTTCCAAAGACATTGTGGTATTTTGGTCAATTTTGGACGCCTATTGGCGTCATTCTGCGTCTAAGGGTTAAAAGGACAAATTTTTACATTTTGCATGGATTTATTTTTGCGAATTTACAAGATTTTTTGACCAACATTATGTCTTTTTATGCCATTTTGGGGAAATTTTCAAAAATCTGTTTTCGTGAGGATTTAATTTCGGGAATTTGGCCAAAATTAAAGAAAATCTTGAGAATTTGACCCACAAATAATTTATCTCTTTAAGGTAGTTACAAATATAGAAAAACGATCACTTGTTTAAAAGGCAAAGAATATTAACTTACTATCCATGATATGAACTTCAAACTTTACACCATCACGCATCATAGTGTATATATAGAAATTTGAATTATCCATTCACACCCGTTTTGGTTGAGATAAGTATTTCAAGCTAGCTATCGCCAGGCAAGCGAGAGGTTGTAGGTTTGAATCCCACTTGATCCATAGTGTTTGAAATATTTGTCGCGCGTGTGAATGGACTATTCCAATTTTTATATATATAACTTCAAACTTGGTATGCAAAAACTCCAAACTTGCCAATTTCAAATATGTAATTATTTTTCACATGACTTCTATAGTTTTGGAAAATACAACCCCTCAAAGTTAGCCTATTTTGGCCTATTTTGGCCCTTTGTGAGGGTTTTGGCCTACTTCGAAGGACTGTAATTTTAAAACTATAGAAGTTATGGAGAAAAAATAATTATGTATTTGAAATCTAAGTTTGAAGTTTTTGCCTGCCAAGTTTGAAGTTTATATCATGAATAGAAAAAAGTTAGATATTTTTCAGCTACAATTTGGAAATTTTATCAAAATCTTTTTGTAACAATATTATTCCACTATGAATTGCCTTTCAAACAAGCCATCATTTTCCAATAAGTGGCAACTGTACCCTGAGAAAAATGCACAAACGCAGTAAATGACAATCTTTTTGAGACAAACTTTATATAAAAACAAAACAATACTTTCATACCTCTTCTTTTCTTTCGCTTTCAGGATCTTCGGCTGTTACCCAGAAACTTTCTATTAAGAAAAATTTAACATTTCAAAACCTATTCCATATTGCATTTAAAACAATTGTATGACCAAAATACCTGCATTTTGGTAAATGATCAATAAATAATGAAACATGGAATTTTAAATAAACAAAATCTAATTGATACTACTTTAGTTGAAAATCATTCTGAGCTAGAAATAACAGTGATGGGAGATCAAAATATAAGGAAAACACTACATAATCTCAATATCTATAATCTATTCACCTTTAATGGGATTGAACCAAAACTTCTCACCCAGTTGAGAGAAACAATTTGGATTTCTTCGACAATTTGTTCTATGTACAAAAAATTGCAACAAATTAAAATTTAGTTTAAACCCTCTAACAAATTCATTCAAGTTAGTTCACTGTGTACGATCACGTATCCAAAGTCTTTTGAAAGATTTTTAAGTTAAGGCAGTTTTCATTTACAGGTTTTGTTCAATTTTTTTGCTGTGCCCTTTTATTTGTAGTTTTTTTAAATTTAATTGGTTGTAGAAATAAATTTTCAATTTGGCAACAAATAGAAAGTCCAACTAAAAAAAATAAACACTTTTAGCAAAATTCCAGGAGTAGTAGCCACCCTAGTTTAATGCAGTACATCTCTTTATCCAAACGTGTGCAATGCATATCTTCATCAAACAGGTGCATATTTTTATCCAAGCGTGAAAATATAAGTTTTCAGTAAGGTCCCTTCAGCTCTTTGGTTTGCTATCAAAAAGGTAAAGTCAGTTTTCTTTGCTGGTGAAAATGGGTTGAAACTCTGTTTTACTGGGCACTTAACCCTTTTTCTATTATTTTTTTTTGCTAACATCAGACAATTAACATAAGCAGTCTGGCAGCATCTGCCACATGGTAAAATGTCATGGATATTTAGAGTAGTCTTGTGTAAAGAAACTGTTAAAAATTAACATAAATTCTTTGATAACACCAGACATGTCCTATACAATTTGTGAGGTTCTTTGACAAGTGTTTCGTGCAAATTACAAAAAACATGGATAAAAAATACACCAACAAATCCTGCAATAGTAAGTAAGTATAAGTAATATTTATTTGTCAAAATGATGTTGCAAAACTTGGAGACTACTTCAATAGAAATATTTCTACTTAGTGAAATTAGCCACCATGAAATAATGATTAAAAATATAGATATATAATAAGCACTCTAGATTAAGATGTATGCAGCTATGGTTGTAAAAATAATCTTTTTTTGGAATGAACTAAACTAAAGAAAAAAAATTATTTTAAAAGGTATTTTAATTTAGAGAGTTGCAAGGTTATCAACTTGAAGGTAATTTTGTTGAAGATTCCATGACGTCACTGCTTGGTAGAAAGGGAGTATTCTCTATAATAGGCAATCATAGTGGATTTTGGTGGACAGAGCAATCTGGTTTAGCTCTCCTAGGGTTATTATGATAGGCACAGTAAGATAAACAGTATGAATAATGTCATAAAGTGGTACGGGTAAATCACCATTAAGAAAGTTATACATAAAAACAATGGATGCCGAGACAGGCAAATAAGGGGTTAGAATGAGCGTTTTAGTAAGAGAAAGTCACAAGTCTTACAGCACACTTTTGCAGAGAGAGAATGCGCTTACTTGATTGGTTTCACATTGACCCCAAACCTGAGTAGAATATGATAGATGGGAATAGAATAAGGCATAGTAAGGCCTAGTATAGAGATAACAGAATGTCTTGCGAAAAGAAGTGACAAAGTTTACTCAAAGAACCTTTAGCACGCTTCAATTTAGTACAAACTGAATTGATGTGTGGGATGCAGGTCAAGTTGGCATCAATAATTACACCTAAATATTTGACTTGATCACTAGGGTATAACCTTTTTCCATTCATTTTATTTTTAATGTCCTTGTTCGGTTGATTCATGCTTTGGCTGAAACAAGAGAAATTCAGGCTTAGTTGAATTCAATGAAATTTTGCTTGCATTAAGCCAGTTTGAGAGACATTTTTTATCAACGTTCATTTTTTGGATAAGGATTTTAATGAACTATCCTCAATAAATAGCATAATGTCATCGGCACAAAGATTAGTTACAGAAAAAGGAATAACTTGAAAAATATCATTTATATATAAAGTCCCTTGGGGGACGCCATAAATAATTGATTTTGATTTTGATTTAATGTCTGACACTGAAACAATCTGGGTTCTATCAGATAAGAAGGACTTAAACCAGGATAATG
>JAUBWS010110508.1:0-10109 GCA_032270445.1 Darlingtonia californica
TTTACCTAAATCATAATTGAAACATTGTAGACATGTTCTTGCTTAAGTTTGCTATACTGTCATGTCTTAAGTAAAAATTTTTGATCGGAGAAGACAATGCGAGAAAACATTTCGCGAATTTCGCATCTTTTCTGCACATTTTTCATCTTCATCATACACAAATTGCAAAAGTAATACCCCAAAAAATTTTTGAGATGAATCTAAACATAACACCAAAAGCAAATCAAGAACGCCCAAAAGTTTCTGCAATTACTGCCATTTTTTATAATCATTTTATTTTTATTTCATTATTTTGAAATTATAAGTACAGTACTTCTACTGGCCAAAACTTCTAAAAACTGTTCAGTTCAGTTTTATCTTTAGTAAAAATATTTATTCTTATGGTCAGTTTAGATAGATGGATATAGATAACTATGGTACGGAGAGTATAAATTTTCAATTTAAAAGGAAGGAAAAATTATTCTTAAATGTACAATAGTTCGCATGGTTCATAAACGTATATGTTGGGCTCGCAATCATAATGAAAGCTGGGAACCTACTCCAATTATAATAAGTTGGATCAGTTCATCTAAGATCTATATTAAAAACATTGGTATTTTGTCTGTGATGCTGTTCAAGAGATTTTTTGAAAATGCAACAATGTCATAAAATGATAAATTTCTAATATCTCAAGATTGGGAAATGCTACGTAGGTAGTTGATCACTCTATGGATACATAATTTGATGGGCAACTATTTGATAAAAACGATATATTCAAAGTAATGGGCCATTAAATTGAATCCATTATCAAATTAATTCCTCCCCACTTGCGTGCGCCATGGGCTTATCATAAACACAATAATTCACGGAGTATCTTACCAAGTCATATTCTTCATCATCATCCATAAAATCATCATCAGACATGTTGGCAATTTATCTAATTTATCACTAAAAAGCAAGATATTAACATGAAAGAAACCATAAGATTCATAGTTTCATCCCCACCTCTGGGAATTTGAAATGTTTTGGCTGTCAAAATGATAACTTTAAATTTGAAGTACAAAACTTGCAGCTTAGATAAAATTAGTAATGAGTAATGACAAATGACAAATTGCATACCTTGCATGGACAAAAGTCCATGTTTTGCAAAACTAATAACTAAATCTCTTCATTAAAGAAATATGGCTTAAAATAACATTATGCCTGTGTGATCAGTTTTCCTGATTTATTATAATTTTGAGGCACACAAAACATATTGCCTTTGCAATGATAAAAACTTTGTTTGTTGTGTTGCCAGCATGATCAATCTTGCTGGTAAGTCACATTGCCTGTATGCCTTGTCTCTTTGACAACCCTGGAAGTGTTTTCATGAGCAGTGTGTTGGGTAAGTCAAAGGACATACTATTTTCATACTTTTCAGAAATATATCTAATATAATAAACTTTGACATTATTTAACATGACTTAAAAATGCCTGGTGTGAATATTTGTAGTCAGTTGATAGACACAATGCACACAGAACAATCCAGTGTATATAATATGAAACTTTTTTTTACTCTGGACATTCAAAGCAGACAGTCAAGTGTATGTATAAGCAGGGTAGTCGTATTGGCAAGGCAGGATCTTAGAGAGTGTATGAAGAAAGATATTAGGAAAATAACAATTAGGTCATTCTCAAGAAATTTGTCCAAAATGGAAAAGTGTGTCCACACCTTCCATAGACTGGAGTTCAAAGATACTGATTGATGACTACAAATCATTTTATGATTAGCTTTCAGTTAGTACTAGTAGGGCCAAAATCTTATTTGACTATATACCATATGCATTTTTGAAGGTCAAATACCCAAAATGAAGGAACTATTCTGAATCATTGATATCTATCAGTTTGTTTGTTTGTTTATCTCCTTTAACATTGTTTCAACCAAAAATAGGTAGCTTTTGGTAGGGTAAATGTGTAGTATTACTCTGTGGGCAGGTACAAAACGCATATATAATGCATAATAACCAAAATATCTCATCAACTACAAAAGCTAAGGACTTCAAATTTTGACCAACACTTTGTGATGCCAATTTCAGTCAATCTTAAAAATTTCAGTTCTGCAACCTGCCCATTTGGTATTCTACAGAACAAAACGAATCTGTTTGTCGTTTTGACTTGAAATTTTGATCATAGGTAGATATTGTCAAAACTTACAACATATAAAAAAAGTCATGTGATCAGTGTGTTTTACACACCAGAAACAGTTTTTTTTTAATTTTTGGTCTGTAAAATGCACACTCCAATTTTTCACATATTGGAAGTTTTGACAATATCTACCAATCATTAAAATTTCAAATCAAAACAACAAACAAATGTATATATATAAAGTTACTGAGAATTTAAGATTTTGTTATATATATGTTAATTACCAACCAACTGAAATTTTCAAGATCGACTGATAATGACATCACAAAGTGTTGGTCAAAATTTGAAAACACTGATATATGTAGTTACTGAGATATTTTGATTATTATACACATTATGCATTATGTATTACGTTTTTTTTCCAAAAAAAAATTGGGAAATTTCCCGCTTCATTAAAAAGCCGGCAAATGCGTGAGATGTGTATGGAAGATAATGTGTATGGAAGATAATATGCATATGGTGGTACTGAAATGCGAGAGAGTTGCGTTACTACGTACCTCGATTGGTGCAAGCTGTGCACCACAGCCTAAAATGGTGGCCTCCTCCTAGATTAGTAATGCGCTATTGAGGAGGTCTACATCTGTAGGTGTATATACAGATACGTAGAATGTATGTAATATGTACTGAAAGAGAATAAATGTAGCTAGCTCAGATTCTGAGGCTCAACTCTTTCTGCCTTTGACATACTGATGTGGGAAGAAAGAAACAGCTCAGCATCACCCAAAAGTTGTTACAAAAATCAAAACAAACTTTCAAAAATCCTTTTTTAATTGGAGCGGTGGCGCAGTGGTATAGTCAGGCATACTACTGCATAAGAGGTCGCTGGTTCGATCCCTGCTACTGTCATGTTGGAGTTGCTCTGACTTAATAACAATTATCCTGACGTCTAGCTGGACTGACTTAGTGAAGACTGTTACTCGTCTGGGCGCAAATTATTGTTGTGAGACAACCAATCAGCAGTCAAACAGGTCTGGGTAAGTGAGACCATTGACAATAAATAACAGTCTCTATCTATCTATGCCGCATAAATTAGAATATACAAAAATCTTCTTAATATAATACATAAAACGTAGGACTGTTTTGTCTTTTGTTATAACAGCAGTTAAGAAAGTCTTTTGGTTACCAAATTAAAATTGTTTATATTATAAACAATCAGTTTCATAACAAAAGACTTTTTTAATTATTATAAATTATAATAAACAAAAACTAATAAAAAGCTTTTACTTCGCATATTTAAAACTTGTTCAGACATGCTATATCAGTTGTTGGTCTTTTTAGTGAGGGCCATATACGGCGGTGCTCATTTGCATCTTATATATATATACCTCTTCTTCGAACAGGAGGTGTTTACATACGCTCTCTTGCAGCGTGACTATAGTATAAAACATAAATATCAGAATCGGGAATCAATAAAAAGCACAACCCGAAAAACGAGACAGCGTATATTATACAGGTTATACAGATTTAAAATGTGGCGTTTCTTCATGAACGCCACATCAAATCAAATATCCGAGTAATAATTTTGACATTTGAAGGCTTCAAACTTAGGCAAAACTCTATATTTAAACTTGTATCTTATTTCTTTGCTATTGTACAAAATTATTATTTATTTGGATAATGGAGATAAATCACTGCAAATATATTTTTGTGTTTAGTTTCACTACACTTTAACACTTCTAACTAACAGAACACTCAACATTCCAACATAATGCATTCCTTTCTTCCAGGCAGGGATTTGCAAACATGCCTCTCACTTTATGTTTTAAAGGTAGTATCTAGCTATTTTCTCTCCCTAAAAATTATCAGAAGACTGAAAATAAACAAAGAATAAACCAAACCACAAGTTCCAAAAATGGTGTGTAGCTGTCTGCAGCAACCTACGCCATCTTTATCCAATATTTATTTTCTATTTTGGCGCCCCGTTGGTGGAATTTACGGCGCTCGCGACCATAATGACGTCATAAAGAAAAATCAATGTTCCAAAACCAGCAAACTGTCGCTACGTTTCGTTTTTCAACAATTTTCAGAGGCAAGATTTCTCCGAAAGCCCTAGGGTCGAGTTTGGCCCATCCCCAGAACAAACTTGTAGGCAATTTGATTCTTTTTTTCGCAGTTGTCAAAATATCTCAAGATTTTCATTGAGCATTATATGTATTTTTTCGTTGCTGGTGACGTGAATCTCTCCTAACTGTAAAACCTAAATAAATCAAATTGATTATTTTCTTTCCCAAAAGGATATTCTAAGTATGGTGAAAGATTGTAATATGTATAACTCGGCAGACATTGGTTCTGACAACTCGCATGACAAAAATGTCATTGCCTTCAAAACGCCAAAGGATGGTCAAAACTCAAGTGAAAAGATTTGATGTTGATAAGTTCTATGATCATCATTACTCTAAAACATTCAAACAATAACCATCGGTGGAAGATTCGAGCCTCTACTCCAACTAGATCTGGATACTGACATAGAAGAGCTTTACAACTGTTTCAAAGACATAACGAACCAAGTGACTCAAGAAGTTGTGGGGTTGCGGAAATGGAAATTGGTTGACGGTCGTCAATGGAAGAAGCTGAGCTATGCAAACAAAGACGGAAAGCTAGATGTCTTATGCTGCAGAGCCCAACCATTAAAAATCGTGAGACTTCCCGGAGTCTAAACAAGCAAGTGAAAGCTGCAGTTAGAAAAGCAAAGACAAATGAACTGAAAAAGAAAGTTGCTAAGTTTGAAGAAGATTTCCGTAAAAATGACAGCTACATAAAAGACCTTGAAGGTAAACCAAAAAGATCTCCAACAGCTGTCAAGGACGATAACAATGTTACGCATTTTAAATCAGATGATTTCTTGAAGTTATGGGAAGATCACTTCAAAGACCATTTAAACACCGCTTTCCCACATAATGAAGGGGATCTTGATGAGTTAAATAACCCAGAAGTAGACCCAGGCACTGATAACAGCGAGATGACAAAAGAAGAAATTCGAAAAGCAATCAACAAGGTCAAAAGAAAAAAACCCCTGCATTAGACTTCATTACTATTGAAGCAATTAAAGCTGGAGATGAAAAAATGCATGATGTCCTTCACCAAATCTTCAATTCTATTTGGCACAATGAGAAAACGCCTAATGATTTTTCCAAAATGGTAGTTTCCCTGGTTCATAAAAAGGGGCACAAATTAGTGGGAGCTAATTTTCGTGCAATAGCACTTCTTTCAATCCCAGGAAAGATTTTTCTGAGAATACTTTCAGAGAGAATGGACGACAAGATAACAGAAAAAAAGCCAGCCAGTATGGATTCAGACCAGGGAGAGGTACGGTTGATGCCATCTTTATAATCAGGCAGATAATCAAAAAGGCAAGGGAGCAATTCATTTCCATTCCATTGACGTTAAAGCTGCCTTTGACATGGTTTGGAGAAGAGCCTTGTGGAAGATGTTAAGGTTTATCGGTATAACATATATACATATAACATATATATATATACAACATATTGAAATACATGTATGACCATACTGAATGAGCTGTTTTAATCGACGGAAAGCTAACGCACTGGTTTAAAGTAATGGTTGGAGTTAGACAGGGTTGTATTCTATCCCCAACCTTGTATAACGTCTTCTTGGAGTTTGTTATGGATGATCTCAACAGTCTAAAGGACTTTCAACTGGATGGAGAGTTGACCTCTGACATACGGTACGCCGACGATACTACTTTAGTATCCGTTATCTTTAAAAAGGTAAAACTCTCAACTGAAGAATTGGAAACAGCATGCACTAAGCGGGGCCTTAAAATCAATGCGACTAAATTCAGGATAATGTCTCCTGAGAACGGCAATATCTTCATCAATGTTGAAATTGTTGAAAAGGTTGATTATTTTGTGTTTCTGGGATCTTCTGCTCCAAATACAACTGATGATATTAAGAAAAGAGTCGCCCTAGCATGTTCTGCGTTTTGTCGCCTAAAGGAAAGCATTTGGAGCAGAAGGGATGTGTCAAACAAGCTAAAAGTTAGATTATACAATCCGTTAATCTTGCCCATCGCAATCTATGGATCTGAATCCTGAACCAGTGACCCTGAAGTCCGAAGATTCCATTAAACTCCTCTTTTTTGTAACGGTTGTCTCAGATGCCTGGTTGGTAAAAGTCGCCTAGATAAATGCAGGATGAAGGACATCAGATCCCAACTAAATGTAAAGAAGAACATCCTCGATGTTATCAAGAAGAAGCGTCTTCTTCGGTTTGGACATGTGATAAGGCGAGGAGAGGAGAGTAATGTTTTTCGTGCTTATAAACAAGAATTTGATGGCAATCGCCTAAGGGGTAGACTCCTCAAACTCCTCAAAATCTACTCATATTGGGCTTAAACGACGTTACTAATTATTGATTTCTGATAAAATTGATTTGTTATACCACGGGAGTGAATATACTCTGTAGCAGAATCTTCTCACGGAAGGTAACGTAAGTAGGTAGATACGGGAAAATTTATTTTTGGTACTTACTAAAAAGCGGAACGACCTGAAACCACCTGAAACCACCTAAAACGATCTGAAACGACCTGAAACCAGCCACTAAACCACCTGAAACGACCTCAAACGAGCCACTTTTGGGATTAAACGATCCAAATAAAGTCTAGGAAAAGTTAATTGACACCTGTCATTACTGTCAACACCTGAAAGGCCCAATTTGGTCCCAAAAATTAAAAGTGCTTATTTTTGGCTGAAAATTTGCACAGTGACTAATTCAAATATGCTGAAGTTAATGATGGTATTTAAAATTTCTGATTTTGAAAATTAAGACCGTTATGCCCAATTTGGTCCCTATAAATAAAAGTGCTTTTAGATATTAATACTTAAAATTTTGCACATTGACTACTATAAATGACTTGAAATTTGGTGACAATGAAGACTAATAACATTTTTGCGTAATTTGGATACCATACTGTCATTGTGCATAATATAACCGATAATTTACCTGTCGGGAAAACCTGATATTCAGATCGGTTATCCTCTGCCTGGCACGATTACGCTCTAAAGGCCTAAAAGCACAGGCGAAGAAAAACGTTATTTTTTCAATGCGACCTTTAGAGCTTTAGCGTGTCGGTTGGAAATAAAACATCTGAACATCATGTTAGTTGGGAAAGCCATATCACACTTAAATTAGCAACAATTCAGGCCAAAAATAAGCACTTTTAATTTTCGGGACTAAATTGGGCCTAACAGGTGGAAATTTTCAGAATTAGAAATTTTATATGTCATCATTAAACTCAGCATAGTCTCTCTCTCTCTCAGACTTTATTTGGATCGTTAATCCCAAAAGTGGCTCGTTTCAGGTCGTTTCAGGTCGTTTAGTTGCTGGTTTCAGGTGGTTTCAGATCGTTTTAGGTGGTTTCAGGTCGTTTCAGGTGGTTTCAGGTCGTTCCGCTTTTTAGTAAGTACCTTTATTTTTGCCGTACGCGGGAAGGTCTGTAAATAAGTAAATACGTTAACGTGATTGGTTAAAAACTAGCTATATATTTTTGGTATTCGGAAGTTTGGTTATGATTTAGAGGAAGAAAGTGTTTGCGGAAGAAATATTTGCGGTTCGTGGAAATTATAATCTTTTGCGCTACCCGAAAATGAGCAATAAATTTCGGAATAATTTCACGAATCTTAATATCCCTGTACGAATTCAAAACAACCAACCAGAAATTGTGAAAAACTTTCAAAACGGATATAGCATTTAACAACTTTCTCTAATATTCGGCTTAAAACCTATGCTATAATTTTTGTCATTATTGATTCTTTTCGTCATGTCAAAGTATTGAAATTCGAATGTTTTATAGAATTACTTGAAAGAAAAGCCTTTAAACTTCCAATATGTCGGTCGTAGAAAATTCTTTGGAATTCAAATATCAGATACCTCAAACATTTAGGAATATTTTGCGGGAAGATACTTTTGCGGTTCCAAAGTATAACAATTATTTGCGGGATTAAACTTTTGCAGTTCGAGCCGAAACTTCAAAAACCACAAAACTTTCTTCCGCAAATACTTTCTTCGTTTAAAGTATTGGGTAGTGACGTCTTTTTTACGTCCGCTGATTGATTGTAGGAGGAAACTTCCTCTGAGAATGTAGTATTAGAGCAAAAAGTACAATTTTATCATTTTAAAAGAAAACTCCTGCAGTGTACAATAAAACAGTTATTGGAACTTGGTCTCACCCACTATAATAATGGATTAAAAAAAGCGACGTTGAACTCGGCTTCGCCTCACCAATATCACATTTTATTCTGCTCAATACTTTAGTGGATTTGACCACGTCCAATAACTGCTTAAAATTTGACTCCTGGCCAACAAACTCCAAAATTTGAGGCAATACATGCTGACGTCCAATTCAGAATGTCCTAAATAAAGGCTAGATAAATATGATGTTAAGACTGATGTTAAAATATAAGTTTTCAAAGTCGACATTCGTGTCTTGAATAAATAAACCTACAAGAAGAACGTTTAAGTGTGCTTTCAGAAATAAAAAAATAGTTTTCATTGTCTTAAAATTTAGTGCTAACATTGCTAACATTTACCACGTGCTCATAAAAAATTTACAATATTTATGTCATGATTTTGGAATTTTTCCTATCTGCATATTAAGAGTTTCAGTCTAAAATAAGCATTTTCTTCCCCCAAAGCTTCGTAAACTGTGATGACGCACCGGGTCTATTGGTGTATCTAAAGATATGTCGCGCAAAGCAGGTTGAGTTAAAGAATAATTATCAACACTTCACTTCACATTCTCTTAAAATGACATTATAAACTAAATGACTCTTTAATAAATGTAGAATAATTTTTCTCTCTCCTCCTGTAAGCGCGACCTACCTTTGAGAGATAAGCCACTTTTACGCCAGGTAGACCATCGCCATACAAAAAAAATCTTCACATTCTTGTCAGTTTTAGTCATGATTTACAGTATAACATTTTGTCGGTGCATCTTGCTTCCTTCGTATGTCTTGCCTCACTAATCTAGATTAGCGCGAGTTGTTCCTAATAAATCACTGTGATTTGAGTAACGCCATTTAATTTGCAAGTCTTATAGCCATCTCAATGATACATAAGAAAATTCACCTTTACGTTTTAATATTTTTTACACTTTTCATCTTGTTTAATGCAGTATGGATATTTAAAGTCAGCTTTGCTGGGATTTTGTTTGTCAATTCCAGGCTCTTGGTTACAGGAAGCTTCAACCAATTGTGCACAAAAGGTTGGAGTGTGATATGACCAAACATCCACTGGAGTGTTCACCGGGGTGGAAGGAGGGGTAAAATACTAAAATACTCATACTTGTCTTAATTTTGTATTCGTAATTTTTGCGACTTTTGATATTTTTGTGTTTTGAATGGTATTCTTTGAATTTTTTTCTGATCTTTTGCTATTATTTTCAATGTCCACAAGATTTTTTAGTACTTTTTTCCTCGGGACGGAAGTCCTGTGGCATTGAATTTATTCCTCAGAGCGGAAGTCCTGTGGTATTGAGACAACGCTGCTTGAAATAAGTAATTGGTTGAAAATTGGTCAATTATATGTTATTGATTATGATTATTGCAATAGTCAACACTTGATGTAGATATACTACGTAACAAATCATATGTTGCTGTTTGTTTTAACAATACATGTCAACTTCCGTCTATATAAATTTAATAAAAAGTTACATAAAATCTCATTGGCGCTTTGTGCTCCAAATATACGGGTTGCTGTTTGCTTTTATATCATAACTTAGATTAGTAAATCAGTCTTAAGTCGGATCCAGGAAAGAATGATCATAGAAACTATTGTTCTTCGCGCACATGATATTTCAATTCTATTGCAGCCATTGTTCAGTTTCTCGTCAGACTTCAATCGTCAGTTACACTTTATCACATTCCTAGTACCAACGAAAGTGCTCTTGACTTCAGCACTTTCAATAGAAACAAACATAGACCTACGAA
>JAUBWS010110519.1:9332-19631 GCA_032270445.1 Darlingtonia californica
TACCATTGTTTCGCACAATACCATCGTTTCGCACAATACCATTGTTTCGCACAATACCATCGTTTCGCACAATACCATTGTTTCGCACAATACCACTGTTTCGCACAATACCACTGTTTCGCACAATACCATTGTTTCGCACAATACCATTGTTTCGCACAATACCATTGTTTCGCACAATACCATCGTTTCGCACAATACGATCGTTTCGACGTTTTTCAACGTTCGTGTTACATCGAGGAGTAATGAAATATTCATTAAAATGTCGTTTTGCATCGAAAATGCAACATAATGGCAACTTTGTGACTCTTATCTCCCCCCCCCCCCCCCTGTTTTAGACAGCATACTCCTGAATTTGCCACTGCTTTATGAACTTGTCAACATGCAATTTATTTTGAAAAAAAATGGAAACATAAACCACGGTTGAAAAATTGAATTTCTACACTAACTAACATTATAAAATATGCATAAAAACTGACATTTGTGCAATGAATCAGAAAACTTTGAGACATTTTGAGCATCAAAATTACAACACGTCTTCCGATTCACTTTCTCTCTGCCCTTCTCCAACATCGATTCTAACATCATGTTAGCAAGAAAGAAACAAGTTGATTTAGTTTGTCATATCAAAGTTTTTACAATTCATTCTGAATTAGAAGAAACCGTTTTAAGCATCTTAATACTTGCTTTTTATAAATCGCAGCTGGTTGCCATAGCTCAAAAACGCTCTATCATCGCGCCATACATAATATAATAGAATCGCAGCAGAGTTAGCTGGTATGATTAAAGAGAAAAATATTGTTTTTTTGTATGTGCGTGGTTGCTGGAGTTCTTGTTATATCAGATCAAAAAATGGTTTCATAGAAAATCTCACGATGTTGTAAGCAGTAAAAGTGAAGTGGTGTACTGAAACACACCAATTTGATAGTAACTTTTGCATCTTTAACGCTGGAAGTCAGTCGTTTAAAGTTTACGTATTAATATAGCAACTAGTATAACATCCCAAGGTGTTGATGCAAAGATCTCACATAAAAAAAAATGGAAATTCTGGAGCTGTAAGGAGCTGAAATAACACCACAATCTATCGAATTCTAGAGTCGCGTTCAAGGACAAACTTTTCAATTATTGTATACGAACGACTCAAAATCAATCAAATGTAGATGCTTCATATCAACCATTCCTATAATCTGCATACCATAAAACTGACGTCCACCACGACCGGCCATTTACTTATCAACTAAAATGATTTTCTATAAGGCAAAACATTGCGAACCGTTCAACTTACACAGTCTGAATTGCTGAAAAGTTTTCAATAATAGTTGTTACACCTTTTAGAAAATGGTACACACTAGCACCGTGGACGCCATCATTTTTCGTCAAAATGTCACATACTACGCAGTAGCTTTCCCAGTGTTTGACAACGTCTTTTAGCAAACCCACCTACACATTACTCAGAATTAAAATAGAAATCTAATATGCAATAGAGAAAAGTTTAAAAAAATTAACAAAGCTGCTCCACCAAAAATTAAAAATTGATGTACAGTGAAAGATCTCCCCATTATTGATGATATTTTATTGAAGGTCTACAGGCACATTAAATCGTTGTAATGTGTTAATATCAAACATTACTTGTTTACGCAGGAGAGCGGAAATTATTTTAAATTAACAACACTCCACCGTTGACAAAAAATGATATCTAGTAGATAACTGTTCAGCTTATGCAAAACAACGGAGAATATACACTATAGTGAGACCTCTTCCAACACTTCACATAGAAAAGTTTATAAAGTATAGGCTTAGCAGAGCGAGGTAGTGAACCTAGGTTTGAAAAAATTCTAATGTGGATTAGTATATGGGATTCTGAGTTTGACATAACAACTGTCCAAATGTGCTACAAAATTTTACATTATTTACACGACTAAAAGCGCTTATTCACAACAGAACGGAGCCGTAACTGACTTACTAAGTCCTTGGACGCGTAAAACAGAGGTTCTGCGAGTTCGATTCCTTTGCGAAGGTTTCAATAGTGAAATTTACAAATCATTGTTAATTCTGCATGGTGCCCTAAGGTGTTTCCAGGGAGGAAAAACTCTGATTGATAGCAGTTCATGAAGAACTGAACAATGAGTCTAAATAATCATGAACATCATTTAAATTATAATATCATAAGAATCCAAAATTATCTTCTATTGTTGACATTGTCATATCGAAAGTATCAATGCCTTACTACTGCTTCCTCCTACACAAAATATGAAACTTTTTTAAGAATTTCTAAGTCATCACTATGTTTAAACAAAAGAGAAGACAGCAAAATCCAAGTCCCTGTGAACATCAACAGTTCGTTTTTCATTTTCACAGTTTCTTATAAACTCTCACATCTGTGGATAAACCTTCTCGTACATTTACACACACAACACGATCTTTGAAAATTGAACTAAGGCTTTTTTCATATAAATCCAACATTCTTACCATTCACACAAATTAAAGATACAGTGTTATTCTGATATTGCCTATTTTTATTTCATATATATGTTTTCCATTGATGTTGAATATTGTATTATAATTTCACCCTTTGTCGAAAGAAAGATGTAAAATAATTGTTGCAGATTATGTTTAAGATGTTTCTCCTTGTTTTCACGTGTTTCCTTAAAACTTTTTCTTTTCACTTCATTTGTCAGACATGTGAATTGAACAAAAGTCCCTCCTCCTTACCTCCCCTTATAAACACATTATGTAGTACAGTAACGAGCAAATATCACCCACATCAAATTGAAATAAATTTGGGAAAAATATTCAAAAATTAAAAAAGTATAACCCGTAAATGTTTAAATATTTTGTGAAAGAAAGCAAATTTAAAAACAAAACAAAAAGCTATTTGGAAAACTGGAAAAGGCTAATCGACAACAAAGAAACTAGTACTTCTAAATAAAAGGTCGAGACGATAGTAAATAAGCCTGTAAATTTTGGTTGACTGGTAAATTTTTCAAACCTCGCACATCACATATCTAAAGATTTTAACAGCCTCTCTTCTACAGAAGATCGTTTACATCAATGAGAGATTGATAATTTCTGGAAACAACCCAGGGATCATTATGACATAATTATCAGTGGTGTTAGTTTTCACCGCATTTGGCGAGTTCGGGACTTCTGTATTATAAAATTGTACGATGTAAATATTACGCCATCTTGGATCAAAAACAGATAGAACAAATAAACAAAATACAAGGATGTTTGTTCCAAGATTTGCTAGGTCATCAGGTTTCCAAACAAATAGAAAACGTCCATAAAGAAAACGGCAAAAATCAACCTCTATCTTGACAGGACCAGTAAGTTTTTCGTTTTCACAGTTCCACATCAGACAACATCCAATTTTTTGTTATCAAAACTTTTTTCTAAAAAGTTGATGGTTTATTATGTTAACAGCTAAGGATTACGTCACGCATCGCAAATATCCTCTAAATCTTTTTGAACGAAGGGATGACCCGCACAGCGACAAATAAACAAATTACGGTTATTCATTTTTATTGGATAAACATCAGGACGTTACTCAACCTTCCTTACATCATATGAATGTTAAAACAACATATTTTTCCGATTTTTTTAGTAATCTTTTGTGCACATTTAATAATGTGCGTATGGATATTTCATATAAATTGAATGAACAACTCAGTAATATTGATAGAGAAAGATAACGTCTTGATTATATGCGTCGCATTTGAAAGACGTCTTAGTATAATCACTCAAACATTGGCTTATCAGTAGTTATCTAAGATAATCAAATCACAAAACATGGTGAGTTGTCAACTAAACATAATAAGACCTGGAAACAGCGGATATTTTTCATTTTATTAGAGATATGCTGTAATTAATATGTTCATTTAAAATATTTGATGGGTGTTCTAGGATTTCTTCATGTTTTTAAGCTTTCGTTTATCGACCTGTAAGGGATATATTTCATAGTGCAAGAAATGCTGTAATGGATATTGATTTGAAATATTTGACAAATTTCCTAGTACGTAAACCAAATATAACCTCCTTCACCATCTGTTGCCGATGTGGATGGTCTTGTATTCCTGAAATCACCAACCGAATACAGTGGCGTAGACAAAGTCTACAAATTCATTAAAAGACAGAAATTCTGTATTATGTTTATGCAAAAGGATTAGAGGACTTTATCACCCCTCCTTGCCTTTGCAACTTATTTCCTAAATATGCTACCAGTCTGATTGCTTAAGGATCTTCTGAAGCTTTTTAGCTGTAGCCAATATACAAAGATGTTTGTAATAAATTTAATATATATAGTGTATTCTGCTGTAAAATTTTATACGTATGACGTAATGTTCGGTATATACCGAAGAAGAAAATGTAAAACAGGAGAACATCAAAGAATTTACTAGCTATGACTCTCCAAAAAAATGCCAATATGGAAAGAATATTCAAATATCAGCAAAATAAATGCACTAGTAAATGCCCAACACAGCCCAGAAACCACCACCAAAAACTTATTGTTTCTTTAACATAAAAACACACAGAAGAGCATACCACTCTCATCCAAAGGTTTACCGACACTTGATTTCAGGTTTGGATTTCAATTAGTCTGCAACGATCGAGTATCTACCATCTTTCCATACCGTTTACTATCTTAGCCATCAACAAACCACGTATCGACTGTTCCTTCCTGCATCTTAAAAAATTTCTAAATGCTTATCACAAGCACTACTGGTGAAAAGATAATTGCTGATTCGTAGAACTGATAATTTCCGGAAATGTACATGTCTTTAAATCACTCTGTTAAACAAACCCGAAAGACTAATCGGATTTTGTGATAGATTTGTTAAGGTTACTCAAACTTGTTTTAATAAATTTTGACTCACTAAATTCAGTAGAGCCATAGAACCTAGATATGCGTCCAAATTTGGCCAAAATATCACCATGGTTTTTAGGAGCTATTACACCTGTGCGCTCATAGTCATTTAAGCCTTTCTAGAATGTTCAGAAAATCAAGTTCAAAATCTTAAAGTGTACAAAAATTTCTGAAAATTTGGACCTTTTAAAAAAGCTATTGCACTGTCTATGAGTTAAAATATTAGCCTATTTTAAGTGCATGAAAACTTGTAAGCATTATTCAATACGAAACTTGTTTTGCAATTTTCCTTTTCCAGGACAGAAAAAATTTACAGGCTTTTTCAAAATTATTGAAGACGCCAAGCACTACACCTGAAGGATTTAAATTTTTTATTGACACTCTGTATAAAGGCTTTATAAGAAGTTTATTATAACAACTTTGCAGGAACCCAAGCATTAAATTCAGCTAAGAGAACAAAATAAAAGCAATCAATCTGATTTACATAAAAAAAATTAAGAAAACACTAAACATTTGATGTTTGAGGGCCAAGAAATTCTATGTGTGCCACGATGATCATCAAGTAACCATATCGAGCGGAAGTTTTTGTCAATAATTTATAGCAATCATATCGAGGAATAACTTCTAAATACCGAATTTCAAGTTTCTATCATAAACCTATTCTTATGTAGATATGGCCTAGTGTGGACTTGGTTAGAATGATAATTAACATCATCATAACTCAGCATCTTTTGGATTTCGTACAAACATAGTAAAGGACTTTTCTTATAACTTTGAAATAACTGACTCCAAGATTATTATCCTTAGCCTATATTCTTATTCTTAGGTCGATTGAACTTAAGTGTTCTTAGAAAAATTATTTCTTATCAAACAAAAATACTGATAAAAGAAGAGTGTTTATAAAGAAAAACATATTGAACACCGTATCAGCAAAATATCTTCAAGATAACATTAAATACGTTATAGACACGTTTCTTCTTTCTTCTAACATATATATTGTTAAAATAACATCATTCGGTTAATTGATAATTTTTTCAAACAAATGTAAATATTATTAACAAATTTTACAAAAATGACTTGTTCAAGAATTTCTACTTCTCTGACACTTGACCCCATCCAAATTCAAGAAACCCATGAAGATCTGGTAGATTAAAAACTTTTAAAAACCAGAAGCGACTTGTTGGATATATTTTATATGCTCTTCAAATGTACAAATGACTGAAGAACGAAAAATAATGAAGAAAAAGAAAGAATAAATAATAAAATGGAAGTAAAGAATTTCTAATGAAATAATAAAGGAAATAAAGATTTCAATATTTGCCAAATATAACTATTATGAAATACAAAAGTGAAATTGATTAATTCTACAAAGAATTTTCACATTTCATTTCGAAGGTTTCGATCTAAATAAAAATGAAAAT
This sequence comes from Darlingtonia californica, assembly GCA_032270445.1. Classification (NCBI taxonomy): domain Eukaryota; kingdom Viridiplantae; phylum Streptophyta; class Magnoliopsida; order Ericales; family Sarraceniaceae; genus Darlingtonia; species Darlingtonia californica. Next base: position 15,618 of record JAUBWS010110519.1, read on the forward strand.
AAAAATAAGAAGTTCTGTATGTCCTATGGCTTTTGGGAGAAATTCATGTTTTTGATTAATAAGGGGATAGAGCTTACTTGACCACACTCGATGTTTTACATAGAATAAGTCCTCTCTCCAAAAGGAAGAGAAAAAGAAAAAAATGGATAGAACGGAAAAATATCCTGTTGATTTTGAACAAATCTTTTTGGAAAATTTATTACTTTTTGTTTTAGATAATTGATTATTTTGAAATAAACGTTTTATGTTATATGTGGTTCACTTGTTATAAATATATAGTGTTTCGGTTTTTTTAGTATAATAGTCCTTTCATACCCACAAAAGCCAAAAACATCCAAGCTGCATAACAAACTCATTTTCATATTGACCATTTTATCAGACGAAATAACACAGAAGAAAAATAAGGAAATTGCAAAAAGCCCAACTTATCAAAACTATCCATATATCATGAATTCACATCATACAAGTTTCTGCATGCACACAAATAAGAATGAAATCATCTTATTTGATGAAGGGGGTTTCATCAAGAAGAATTTTTGATTCAAACAATAGACAATGATAAAAACAAAATGATCTATTCAAAAATATAGCACAAAATGCTAAAAATTGAATTGATTATTTGATTGGTAACTGTGTTATTCAAGTGTAGTGTACCTGTTATTGAATCTAATGAGAAAAATGTGACCGTCTACGGGAAAAGGGAGCTTGGTCATTTTTACCGCGATCATACTCCACCCGCTTGAAAAATCTCTAAAACACGTCTGTGGAGGAGTGCATTTCTATTTAAGCGACAAGCAGATTGCGTGTAAAGAAGAATTTTAGAAGACCATAGATTGACAATACTTACAATTTCACATTGTAAGTATGGTCAATTACTAAGTTACTGTGATATATATGCTCGTATGACCAAGTTTCGAGAAATGTACTAGTCGGCACTTTCTCACCGTCAGAATTGGAATGTACTCTGCTAACCGTTGGTGTAGCGTTTAAGAGGGAACTTCACTTCCATCATGCTCCCAACTGCTGAGTTCAAATTCATGTTTCGCCATAGACCGGTAGCTCAGTTGGTAGAGCGATAAAACTAGAAGAGTCCGACCAGATCCATAGGTTTTCCTACAGATCTGGCTGCTTATCAATGGTAAAGGTAGCGAGCAAGATTTCACTTCACATTGCGTGTCGCTTAAATAGAAATGCACTCCTCCACAGACGTTTCTTTCATGATTCTGAGAGGTAAACAATTAAATTATGGTTGGCTTTGTGTCCGCTTTTCCCATAGACCGTGAAAAATATGCTAGCATATTGCTTATTGGAAATCGTCAAGAACTCAACGACACACAAACTTAGATTGTACGGTGAAACTGCGAACGACGCAAACTTAGATTGTACGGTGAAACTGCGAACGACGCAAACTTAGATTGTATGGTGAAACTGCGAACGACGCAAACTTAGATTGTACGGTGAAACTGCGAACGACGAAGGGCGCTCCCAGTAGGCAAAATTTGGAAAGTATGACAAACTGCGTTACGATGATTATTTGTCGTGCTGTAATTGATGATCTTCTTATGAAATTTATGGATAGGATTATCTACCATAAGCGGATACTCAGCTGAACTGAAAATGTAAAACTTCAACAGATCCTTTAACAAACGTCGAGTTTTATATGATTCTCCATCAGTCAAGATATGAACGTTTAGAGCGGATCATTTTGAAGTAAGAAAGTCAAATATTGAAAAATTCACAATCCTAAATTTGAAATAGGATTTTGGTCACGTGATGAAAATTTTTCATAGCCTGCTCTAATGCTGCCTCATTTTATAAACAAGTTTCATATAAATTAGCGGCAATATTTACCAGTCTATGGCAGTAGGTGTGGTCTTCCGATCAATCACCTTTAATAGCCCCTTTAGTTATTCTGACTGACAAAGAGTCCAGCCTACATGGATTCTTGTGAAATCAACGGTAAGGTCATTTTTATCACCAAAAGTTTTATGAGAAGATGTCAAAGAAAATATGCCAATTTTCTATCCGCTTTCTTGATTATTTTCTGGCTGAAAGAAAGTTATCTAGTCTGTTATGTGTGTAGTGCAAGAAAGCCCAAAATAGTCAATGAGATACTTCGACTACTACTGTAAGTTGCTCGCTTAACGAAAAACACCCATCCTTTAAAGACTGTTCTTGCCTTCTAATTTCAACTACAAGACTACAAAAATTTAACAAACTAAACACCAGAATTTTCTACCAACGTTAAAATCATGTAATCTTTAAACTTCAAAAAGTATATAAATTTTGAATGCTCTCAAACGAATTTCAAACTGAATATGGTTTGCCAATCATCAGCTCCTTCATTATAAATGTACAACAGACTTATAGGTCGTATATAATTTAAAACTATTTCATAAATCATATATTGTTTATTTGATGGTATAATCTCCTTTTCCACAGAGAAATTCATTTTTCTTTTATTGCGTAATAGAATTTAGCGTTTTAATGTCTGCTCATGTCATTTTTCCGTCTATAATCTTACAAAAACAAGCACATCAATCTGTCAACTCATGATAATTCTTCAATAAAAGAATTAAATAAAGAAATTAATTTTCTTTGGTAATTTTTTTCATATGTTTTATATTGATGACATAAAAACTGCAGGTTGGTAAAGAAAATGAAGTATCTATAACACGTAAGTACGTCATTCGGTCATAGATCAAAACAAAAGAGTGACATATACGTCAGACAAGCAGATTGTTCATGACGTAAATTCAAAGCTTTTCAATCAAATTTCAAAATTAAAATGAAAATGGAAAATCTTTAGAAGAAACAGACAGTTTTAAACGTTAGAATTTAGATTTAGAAAGAAGCACTCGGCCAAAAGCTTTCAGTTAATTTTTCTATTCTGTTTGTATTTTTCAAGATGAATATTTGTATCTTGTATTATGGTTATACTCGTGAAGGAAAATTAGGTATAAAAAATCAAAGCTTTTAGAGCGAAAAATTTCGTTATCTAATTTGACCCCTTTTTAAAAGTATTAGGAACACGCAAAAAATGAGCAAAAATGATTTTGAAGGAACGAACACAAATGCATCCAAGTTTTTGAAGAGCGAAAAATGAGTGAAATCAACACAAAAAATTATCCATAAGTAGTAAAGGTGTTACAAAATTATTTTTTCAAAACTTACTTCCATTTTTGATGAATGTTCCTCTGATATTCTTCGTATTAATGGTGGCTTTTCTTTTTGTGTCACATTGCTCGATGGTTTTCGAAGTTGAGCACTCATTGAAAGAATTGGAAACGACCCTCTTCGATTTATTGGCACAGCCATTTTTGAGTGGATCTTGGTGTACTTTATGCAGTTTTGTTTTTTTAATAATTGTCAAGTGATTCTCATACTGCACTAAAAAAAATTGAAATATTGAAAACGTTCATCTTTTTTTTTATACAACTGTCAAGCATCGGCATCGGGTAGGGAAAAGAATCGATTTTAAGTCAGGACCTATAGGCACTTGCAGAGTTTTTTATCGAGGTTCCCAAGAAAATTTAATTTATTGTTCGGAAAATTGTCTCAAAACTGGATTTTCAGAGACACAGAAGAATCTATCAAAAATTCTACCTTTAAAACTCCAGCGTAAGATTTATTTCCGAAAAATTCCATCGTAGAAGAGTAAATGACAGGTACGGATACAGAAACCTGGCAACATTTCATAAGAAGATCTTTTACATATCGACAATACATATTGATGTTATAACGACTTCTCACTCTTCATCCTGAAATCTGTCTATATCCCGTTCGAATTCACAGATAGTTATGCTTTTTTTATGTAAAACAATAATGTTCATAAAAAATTGAAAAAATCAGGTGCCAAGATTTGCGTTGGTCATACACGCGCGGCATAATATTTATTTTATAATTTTAGTCTTTACCTGTGCTCCAAAAGTGGTCAAAATTTGAGGCCTATTAAAAATTCCCGCCCAGTGCTCAAGATGCTTAGAACTAATTAGACCCAATTAACCCCCCCCC
>JAUBWS010110520.1:0-10108 GCA_032270445.1 Darlingtonia californica
AAGAGAAACAAAGAGAAAAAATAATCATTATCTACGTTTATTAGAAATAAATAACAAAAAGAATAATAATTATTATTACGAAAAGTAAGTAAAATAACAGCTCATTTTACAACAACACAAATATTTTTTTTAATAAATGTTTAAGGAATTTTTTGAAAAGAACACAGTATTGCATTTTACAAAAAGAAAACTGAATTTTGATTAATGAATGAAAAAAAGAGATTAAACTTAAATCATGTAAAAAAAAATTTGTATGCTACAGGCTTCTCTATTTTCTCAACAACCAAAATATGCCAAATGTTATCGACGTACAATGATGTACCCAAAAAAAGAAAAATGATATCTAGAAACCATATCACTAGATCTAAATGAAATTCTAGCTATAGCCTTAAAGTGGCTGGATAAATAAAAAGTTTTCTTCGCTTGAATTTCTTAAATATTGTACTAAATGAAAAATTGATACATTACTTTTTGAATGTAAGATATTAGAATGTGCAATCGCGTTGAAAAAGTTGATGTTTAAACAATATCTACCTTTTTGAAATATTGAAAACTTTTTAACAGTCGGAACGAGTTCACGCACAGTGCTTTATAGTATAATTCATTTGAAATATTTCGAAGAATCGCTAGAATTTTTAGAAATTTCATGTCATTCGCGACAATCTTCGGTTTCTGGCTTTAAATTTCCAAATTTCAAATGTTGTCTTTGTTGCCATATAGATGTATATTGAAAGAGTAGGAAACAATTAATATTCTTTTGTAACTAGGTTTGATGTGTATTGTTCTATAAAGCAGCACGCACGTTTTTTCAAAAAATTATAGGCATTGAAAAAGAGTCTGTTTGCAAGTAGACTTTGCTTGCGAAAGCCAAACTGCTATGATTATAATTGGCCGCACAGCCTTATCCAAGTTATTGCAAGTCATTCAAAGTCTTTAATTTCATCATTTGCCAAGACATTATTGTTCACTGAGTCTTAAACTTTAGAAATTAAAGTTACTAATTTTGAACCTAAATTCCACAGAAACCCTGTTCCTATATAAAGGTGTTTAGGGACTTATTTCAAGCCGCATCCCTTGCCTAACCTCTAATTTATTAATGCATTAAACCCCTGAAGAAAACCAAAGAGCTAGAAAGAGATCTCTTTTTAAAGGGTGTCCACGAAACTTTCGCAGCGTGTTTTAAAAATACTACAACATTTTACAAATTCATTAGATTTAGCGATTAGAATTATTGCTTGTTAAAAGTCAAGAATCAAATTACCGTAACAGTTGAATAAAATTTTATTTACTTACCTTACTTGTAGCAAAATTGGAGTCGCACTATTTTTCGCGCGATTTAAATTCGCGCACCCAAAGGTTGATATATTCATTTAGCTTTAAATTCGCGCACCTAATGATTACTAGTTAACCTGTTAGCCAAATAATTTAACCAACTAAAAGCGCGGTCGGAAGCTAATAAATGTAAAGATATGTTGCTCTACCGAATATCTAATTTTCAAGGATTCAGCTGAATGAAGTTGAACGCCTGAAGGAAATTCGAGTCTAAATTTAATTGTCAAAAGGTGACTGTGTCGCCCTTTTTGTAGGTAGAGGTTTGAGTATGCTTATTTTTAAACCCTCTGTAGATAAACTAGGTCACAATGTGGAATTACATTGAAAGCGACCACCACAAGCATTCAGAAGCATTTCCTTCCGCCGACATTAATATTTTGCGAAACCTCTCAATTTTCAGAAATTGAGGAACACTTCATCTCGGAGTGACTTTACAGTTTTCAAAACAAATGAAACTCCTCTTTTGCATCCGTTTCATCGCATCGGAAGTCTTGGCAATTTTAGCATAATCGTAATTTAAACTTTAAGGCCGACCTCTACTCACCGTTGCACTCTGGCGATCTATTGTTATGTTGACCGTCAAAGGTTCTTTGAGGCTGGACGGCTGAAAAAACCATAGATCGTCAGAGCGTGGCGCTAAATGGAGGTCGGCCTTTAAAGAAAAATTCGCAACGAATTCGCCAAGTTACCGCTTTGACTAGTTGTCGGATAGTCGTGAAATGTCTTACCTAAGTTTATAGGCCTGATAGTAAGTACTGTAAGGCCTATATATATCCGTCGCGCTTTTCTGCATCCTGTAATATTCACCCACAGTTTTTTCACGCGCTTGATTTCGTCAACAACAACAGTTACGATGCATAAATTATCTTTCTATAATTTATAACGTGCTGGCTCATATCTCCATAATAAATCTTTAAAGCAATAACTCTCTGCGATGCATACTGGTATAACAAACATAGCAGCCAAAAACAGTACAGGCTGTTACCTCCATTAGGTCATGCCACAAATTTGTAAATTATTAAGAATATAATAATGTTACCTAAGTGCCGAGTTATAGTTTTAAAGCACGGAACACTACGATGTCGAATGACTTTGTTCAATGAAGGGACATATTTAAACGCGGAGTGAAGTCTCGGAAATTTATCAAAAATTTGGCTAGAACATAATGGTGCCTCAGCCGCGCATCAAACTCGTAATCTTCTTCACCTAATAAAGCTGTGAAAAAGCCACCTTCGGTGGTCGATAAGGCGTGAATTTCAGCTTGAAGGTATCCACGCGTAATTTTTTCGCTCAGTTTTGATTTCGTGCACTTAATGCCTGTGCGAATTTTAATACAAGTAAGAGTAGATAGGTTATAACATCATTTAATAGGAGAAACTAAATCCAATCGAATGGTATGAAAATCGCTATAAAATGTGATAATATTATGAATAGTTAGAGCTGTTTTAAAACACCATGTAGCTCTTTGATTAAACATAAAAAGAAAGGAAAAAATGTCATGATTGGTCGGTCAAGTGACGAGGTTTTTAAAGAGGATCCTAGTAATAAACAGTTGCTATATGTAATTGTAATGTTCGTTATCATAAATAGGTTAACCCCATATTTCTACCACTTCCCTCCCTCCCAGTTTTTTTTTGTAATAAGTAAAAAAAGTTTTTCCCTTCAAATTACCAAAAGAGTTATACCAAAATTTATCCCTGCATTGAAAATTTCAAAACAATTTTATAAGACTTTTTCTTTCTTATGGCAATTACAGTTCCTTGTTACTATTACCTTGGTAACGCAAAATTAAAATTTACTTAACTTACTTGAATCATGGTCCCTCGAAAAAAAAACTATTTTGTATTAGTCTTGTTAATTTAATGAAAATAAGCATTAAAATTGCTTAGCAAATGTTGTTAGAGGCATTTTAAAGTGTCCGGTTTATGTATTTGTCCGGAAAGTCGCATTTTAAATAAAATGGCTTTGTCCTGTGATCAATAACGTTCATATAACCATTTTAAAAAAACAGAAGTTAATTCTTTGAATTGAAATTTGTACAACATATTGTTTAAAACTGTTTAAAACTGTTAAAAAACAAATACGTTATTACAGATTATATTTCAACTTAAAAGTTCGCTTCAAAGAGTATTATGTGATTTTTTGAAGGGGGAAAAAGAAGAAGAATTAAAAAAAAACAGCAGTTTTAAAAAGCAAAAGGCGTTTTCGAAATCGATTTTAGAATTTTTAATGATTTCCAATATTCAAAATTTGTCATGACTTATCTTTCTTGACGTTCTGAGAAGCGTATTTTTACCCTAAATTGTTAATTATACATATTTTCTACATAATGTTATATTTCTTTCCAAAAAATAATTTCAATACCAGTAACATAGCCTTAAAACACACAAGCCTTTTTGGTTTAAGGTATTTTGCACTCGACTATATTGAATAAAACACTTAATAAGTTTACCAGAATATTCTTAAGGATTTGCTTTTGTAGGAGACTGAATTTTAAATGAAAACTCAACCTAATATTTAAAATTATAACTTTTAGTCTAATTTTTGTGATAACTTCACTGTTGAATTTGGCAAAAAAAACGAAGGAAAAAAGTATCTAAGTCAATGTTTTTTTTCAACTTTGCCAAAATTTATAATAGAAATTTCTAAAAATTTGATTTTTTGCGATAAAATATTCATCTTTCACTTTACCGGAATAAAAATTCGCACAAATATGGGTAATGTGGTCCTAGTATATATCATTTCATAAACATTTCCTGCTTTTGAGAAGAAACAAACAAATAACAGGTATTTTAAATATTTATCCGTCGAAATACATTCACTGATACCTGAATTGTCAAATTCCACCTTGAGGAGCAAATTCGGATTAAATGTTCCAAAGAATTTCTCATGCAAAGTCGAAAAAGAAAAGCATTTTAATTTTGCTATAAATTGTCTTTAGAATAGATATTCTAAAGACAATTTAAAGCAAAATTAAAATGCTTTTCTTTTTCGACTTTGTAAGAGAGTATCATGCCTTAGAAAGGATGAAATATTATGGCTGGGAAATTTAGAACAATTGAAGACAGGAAGATGAAATATTCCAAAATATCAAACTTAAAGTTTTGCAGGCAAGTTAAACAAATATCTATTTCCATACACTAATAATCTATATATATCATCAAAATCAAAAAAATATGAAGTAAAATAAGAACATTAACGGTTTTGTGAAACCTAAAATATAGATATGAAGAAATATTCCACCAAAGAGTTTCTACTTTAGGAGGTAACAATCAATTGTTCATGTAATTTTCTTCCACTTTTTCAATTTAAGAAAAGAAACTTTCAGACTACTGTTAAAGATTAATTTTAATTAGACCAAGACGCACTAAAGGATTAAAAATTCCACTTTGAATAAGAAATTATGATAATTACAATCAAATGTGAACAAATATCAACACATCAATAAATCTACTAATCAAGCAATTTTTTGATAAAACGAGCTTTAGATCTTCGCTTTTTGAATAAGGGAATCGTAAGTTTTAGAGTCCAGTAACATATTGTCATTAATCTCGACATATGTATCATACATTTCAACTGGAGTGATGTAAACAGTTAACGGTAAAATAACAAGTTTCTTATGAAAGATGCTTCGTGAACGAGCTGGCTTTAGAGTAATTCTGACAAAAACAGCGAGCTTTCAGCTTTTACAAAATTGTATATTTTCCGTGGAATATTCTCTTCCTTTAATGCTCTCTTTTCTAAAATTTTGTTTTGTTTTGACAAGACATGATCTATGGAGACAGGTTAGGATTGTCAATTTTTAGAAAACTCGAGCCTCTAAGTATTTACGAATTCAAATCTGGATCCTACATTTCATAGTAAAAATGGATAGCCCATCCGACAAATGATTTTGTGATTTCAAATTAGGTGTCTATTTAAGTGTTAATTTTTGTTTTTTAATTGTTAATTATTGTTTTTTCGATACGAGTTGAAGTAAGAGCTTTCTGATTAAATCTTACGTATACGCAAGAAAATTCTTATTTATCATTTCGAAAATGGAATTACAGCATCCTGGGTTGCTCCAAACAGAATTACATTTTACTTTTGCATATTTTACCTACTATAATATCAAATTCCATTCATAACTGAGACCGCAACCACAATTCATTATCCACAAATGATAATCCTTCATACAGTACTTTTTACGGTTTCAGTGGATTAAGTCTTCCTCGTATACTCCGATTTCAATTTTTTTGTGTTAAAATATTTGTATTATCGAGAGCTATCTGCATTCTAAATTCAACGGTACAGCGTTACTGGATAAAAATTTATGGCTGGTGGATTATTTTATACTTTGCAATGGTGGAATATTTTAATGATTTAGTGCTCCTTACTTTAGAGTCAAATAACTTTGGAACTAAATGAGATGTTATTCTGGGGAAAAGTAAACTGGGATTTTCAATCCTTCGTACACCAGTAGCAATTTTGATATTGAATAAAATTTACTAAATTCATCCCTTAATTTGGTCTTGAAAAAATAGTTTTTTTTTGGCAAAGAAGAAAAAAACACTGATCTAAACATTAAATTAAGTATCTCATTTTTGATCAATGGGATTAGTGCTGTACATCACTGACAATTAAAGCTCCTTAAAAGGTTACTGGATGATACTTTTTCTTCCTTGCATTGAAGACGTTGCGTTACCGGTGAAAAATTCGTCAGTAAAAATTGACAGAATGTTTTGCTAGTAGGTGAAATTTTCCCTCACGAAAATTTCCCCGATATGGCATCTTTATACCAAAGTTAAGTCCACAGAAAGAGACAATGGTGCTGCTAAGAGCAAACATCAGTCTATACATACCTTTTAGAGCAGGTGTCTCTAGGTTATCTTGAGCCGGCTGGAAAAGCAGAGAAAAAGAAAATCTTATGGAAAAACTCAAGCAGAAGTCCGTTTCCATAAGATCGGAGACGGAAAATACAGAAAAGCTCCAGAAAAAATAATAAAAATAATTTGAATGGTCAAATGCAAAATAAGAGCTTTCACAACAGTCAACATCTTAATTTTCTTGGTACAAATGGAATATCCAAAATAAACAAAGCAGTCTATATTTAACATTAAAATAAAGTTTTATTGAAGATTGAATGAATAATACAATAAAAAATAGGTTCATAAACACCAGAAGGAAAATTAATTGCCTTCAATATTATTTATTATCTATATTGTAGTTTTAAAGCCTAATTGCCATAAAAATCATGTTAAGATTTCTGACCGTAAACAAATTAGTCATTAAGATGTCAAATACGATAAGATAGCTTATGAATATGTAAAATATCACAATATTGTCGATTTCATTAAATTTCACTACTGCAAGTGACCCTATAGAACTTCGCGTTCCTTACTTTGGTACTTGGACGGAGTTTGTATCTCCTGTGCTCAGCTGTTACTGTGGTCCCATTATTCCACTTTCTAGAGAAAACGTATTCAACCCTGGTCGTTAACTGGGCAGCGTAACATTACCTGAATCATATTTTGGTATCAGGCATTCAGGCAGCTCTATAATTTAAAAACCACTGAAATACTCTTACCGCATGGCTTTAACCTTCCTTCCCTTGATATACTACGCCAAACCATTATTCCTATCATACCATAAGCTCATCAGGGATCATAACTTTTATGCTATTTTAAGAAAATAAACAGCTAATGACCGTAGAACAAGTAGTTCTTTTTCTTTGTTTTTGTTCAGCTATGAAAGACTCATGTTGACATGTTGTGAGTCGAAATATTTTGTCGTTTCCTCATTGAAGAGTCTGTATCACGGCTTCGTTATTATTTTCACTTTTATCATGAAGAAATGTTGAACCTATTTTAATTGATTTACTGCACGTCAATGTTGAAGTTGCTGGGTGGATCATTTTTGGCTTCTTCTCGTCGACTTAGCACCTTAACTTTTGAACAAACTTACAGGGACAAGATTTGGGATATTCTCTTGAATGCTGTGCGAATTATACTGGTATAAATATATATATATGGCGTTACAATCATAGAACTAACCTCCTTCTGTTAGTTTCATCCTATTTCAAGTAACATCTTTTGCTTTTTCTGTTCTTTTTCTTTTTCAACAGTGTTCACTTTAGTCATAAGTGCTGGGCTTCCATAGATCCATGCACATTAGTAATTCTTGTGATATTTTGATCAGATCTCTTCTCTTAACTTTGTTTATAGTCAATAGGGTTGAAAGTGCATCAACTTGAAAGTCTTTCACCGAGTTTTGTGTAGAGCACTTTATTGACTGAGGCCTCGACATACATTTCGAGGAACCTAGACAATTTAGCAAAAAATATGAAATGAGCATAAAAGAACTTGAAAGTACCATTGAGACTTTTCAACTTAATGATAATCAAAACCATAAAATATTTTTCTATTAGGCTTTTCCATTTTTATCCATACAGGGGGATGAACTTTTTCGCCGCTTGAGGAAATCTTGGTTAAAATCAAAAAAAACCTGGAAAGTTAGACTGTATTCCCTGGAAAAATTTAAAGATATTGCATCAGTGGCTGGATAACTGAAAAAAAAAACCCTTATCCATTGGAAAATATCTAAGAAAGTTTCGTACACCCTGGTAAATCATTCAATAAATACCCCCTGGAAAAGTTCGTACGGATGAAAAATGGAATAGCCCATAATAATGGTAGATAAAATATTTTTTAAGTTTGTAATATTTATGTCGCTACAAGGTAATTGTAGTATGAACAACTACACAAATTTTAAGGATACAACATGTTTTAGCAATTGTAGTTTTTAAGGCTTAAATAATGGATTTTTCCGTGAGTCATATGAGTATATATTAAAAAATAATTTTTTCCTCAAACCTATATCGAGGGGAAAAGTTTTCAGAAGATTATTTTTATTTTACATTACGACACATTGTATGTATGATAATATCTTTTGTCGTAATACAATATAATATAAGTTTATTTATTTACAAGGTTGTTTTTGGTTACAAATTCTGCCAGGAGCTGACGAAGGCAAAGCTTTATCACCTAGCCCCTTAATGCTGTGCTATTTCGATTTATATATACATAATAAAATGGTTAAATACAGTTGCTAGAAACTAGGATGAAATGGATAACTAGAAAATGTTCACTGTACTAATGTATATTTACAGGTTTCTATAAAACGTCTGTTGCGTGAGTTGAGAAGAAGTCGTTTCAGTAATGAAAAGGGCAGGTTGGGAGTAGATACACTGTATACTAGGACCACGTAAATATCACATGTGATCGTAAAGTCAGTTTTACGTAAAGTTGTCCTCGGTATAGTGAAGTTATTCAAAGAGTATCTAGTAGGGTATAATTTTTGAACCATTTGAAATTGTTCTTACGCACGCCAAGCTTTCTTAAGGAGAATTTCGTGAGTTACCTGCCTCATGAGTATTTTAGTACTAGGAGTCAATTTTAGTGTTCCTATAAAAATTTAAGTCAGGATCATCATTGAATGGAAATTAAATTACTTATTAGTTGTTGTCGTTACCGGCATTGTCTGCAATTTCATCATTTTGTCTTTTTGTCTTCTTGTATTTTTTATTTTTTTATTGATAAATATTTCAAATAAAGTCCCTCTTCTCCGTTGGCTTTCTGTCTTTTTATTTCGTTTAGTAAATTTATCCTCATTTGATCCTCCGTGAAAAATCTTCATCAAGTCAAATGTTTGTTCCCTTTAACTCACGTTTTTTATTTAAAGTATTGATTTTGTCCTGGTACCGTAAAAATTAAAATATAATTGTTCGAGGCTTTCCACTTTCCACTTTTTTTGGCCCAGTCCGACGAATTCTTTCAATTTCAATTTTAACGTCAATTTTCAATTTTTATTTACCGAGTTACAGCGGCGCAAAATTTATTGTAGTTTTTAAGGCTTTTAACGCGGCCATTTGTCATATTGTGAAATATCTTTTAGGAAATTTTTAAACATTTCTATGGAATGTTTGTTGCTTGTAATTCGGGCCAATATTATCTTGATAACAAGGCTTGTAAAAACGTAAAAATTCCAATTATCTGCAATTTGCTTAATCTTATTCCACTGTCACAGCTGTCATGCCTAAAAACAATTCTTCTGTCACAGCTGTCATGCCTAAAAACAATTTGAAAGGAGACTGGACCTCCTACAAATATTCTCAAAAAAAGCTGTATGTTGTAATGACAGATTTTCAAACTTCTAATGTGTCAAATTTCTTTCTTTAATGTGACTAAAAGAAAAGCGTTTTTTTATTTGACGCGTTCATAATTACGTTACACTATACGATTCAGCATGTGTAAATTTGTAAACATATTCAACACTTAATTCACGTTTGAAACTTCCACAGTAATAACCACCTTTAAAAACGTTATTTAAACATTGTTTTCCCATCAAATTTTTGTACCAAACTGAAGTCAAAAAGATGGGAGTGTTATAAGGATATATAATAAACACATAAATGATATTGAACGAAATCTATCCGTTCGAATAGCGATTTCAGGTCAACACGATCGTAAATTTCTACTCAGTGAACCGTTGTCCTCAATTTTTATGTTGCTTCAAACACAAAAATCAGATTAAATTGAAATAAGCTGATCTTTATAATGTTTTCTTTTAAATTCAAGATGAGCAACTGGAACAATGTTTGTCTAAAATGAGTCATCAGGGTTTTAATCAAAATGAATTAAACCTTTCCCACAAGCTATAAGATTTATGTTCAACACTGTAGATATAAAGCCCCACAGACCCACCCTGCTAGCTCCAGAATTGTGAATTCCATAGTAAC
>JAUBWS010110531.1:0-10107 GCA_032270445.1 Darlingtonia californica
TCAGGCAAGAGAAGGAAGAAAAGTGAACTTTCAGTTTCAGTGACGTGGTATGATTTTCATCATAAAAGAGAGAAATATGTACAGATCCGAGGTCCGAAAGGTAGGGGAAAAAGACAAGTTGTATTGCCCAGAGAAACCTGCTTGGCACAAGTTTTTGAAAAGTCGTTAGAAATCTTCTTTCCTGGCAAAGTCAGTAGAAAAGGACTGAGACTCCATCAGTATGAAACTGCACTTGGCGACTTTGCTCAGACTTAAATTAATGATACAAATATAACATTGGAGGATTATCAACAACAGTTTTGCTTCAAAGAATTGAAGTTTTGTCTTTTGACAAAAAAACTGAGAGGTATCGAAGCTATTGTTCAGGGACTTAATTATAAGAATGACAGTAGTGATAGTGACATGGAAGATTTCGTTGAAGGTCAAGAGAAAAATACTTCTAGAATAACGATCCCTGTCAATTCATCAGCAAATTTAAGTTTGCAAGGAAGACAAAGTCCTGTCACTTCAACACCAATTGCAAGTTTGCAAGAGAGAAGAAGTCTTATACAAGAACAAAATGAAGAATTTCAAAAATCCCTAGAGGCAGACCAGAAAAAAGTACAGGTATGTTGGGTTCCTATATCTTAAAAAGAGATTAGGTTACTTGGTTTTCCAAAAACCAAACACATAAGCAATAGTGCACCTGTTTGAGTTTCATCCTCAAGTGATCATTTTCGAGTTTTTTAAAGGGACACTAATTAAAATTTTACAATTTGAAATAAAACAAAATATCTTAAATGGTTAAAAAGTCAAAATGAACTGTAAAGATAAAGATCCTTACGTATATAAATAACATTCTTGTTAATCTTATCCCCTTTTCTGTTCACTTGTTATACTTAAAGTTACTTCAGAAGCTGTTCTTAATAAATACATGTGTTTTAAGTTTGTAGCGGTAGTATTTCTCTTAATGGAAATTTCAGGATTTAATAGAATGATTGCGAGTTGTTTTTGAAACAGACAGACACTCAACTGTTATCTAATTTTGGCATTTGGAAATTGGCTTTGTTTTTTTACAGTAAATTATTTTTTTTAGAATGAAGTTATTAACTTGGAAAGAGAATTGGAAACAATAACAGAGAATAATCAAGAAAAACTTCTGCGATTGAAAGAGACACTGGCCGATGCCAAACACAAAGAAGAAATTCGGAAAGCCCGAATGTCAAGAGTCGTTCCAGAACCTGAACTTACAGAGGACAGCCTTGTATGTTTTGTTCAACATACATCCTTAGGGAGAGTCCAGCGCATTCTTCGACCTGAAGACCACGCACAGGCAATTTATGATTGGGTAGGGTCGTTATATCCTGAGCACCCTTATTTTAAACTTTGTCCACATTTGTCTTCGGACGGAATTTCTCCGGAACCAAAGATCTCAGTAATCGAAAGGACAGTCCTAAACATGATAGAGACAGAAAAGCCGTCGCCAAATGACAGTGTCACATTTTTGGGTAGCCACGAAGGTGAGGCAGAAGCTATTGATTCTAAAGAAAAATATGAAATGCTTGAGCAAAAAAGAATACAAATGTATGACTCTTTAAGCCCAGTTTACAAAAATTTGGTAGTTTCCAGAAGTAATGTTTTCGAAGATTTAATGAGGCAGTTTAGTAGACGGAGAGATGTTATGGGTCATAGAATTGACGTTAATTTTGAAGAGGAGCAGGCTTCTGGTGATGGAGTTGCTAGGGCTTCCCTCCTTGTTCGTAAATGAACTGTTTTTCAAGAGTTTTGAAGGTACATCGCAATTTGTACCGCTTATTCACCCAGATTTTTCTGAGGAAGAGTATGAAACAGTTGACAAAATATTCTATCATTTTTACTTCTCATGCATCCATGGAATATGCCGTTTTTGAATCTATTGACACGAGAACACTCCTCGATTCCTTTTTTGGATACTGCTCACAAACACATTCTTCTATCCTTTGGAAAACAATCAATGGGGAATATTTTGTCAAGGAAGAATTGATAAACATCCTTAGCAGCTACGGTATTCGGACAACGCCTAGAAAGAGTAACATCAAAGATTTGATATCTAGGGTTGCTAATAATGAGCTGTTCACGAAGCCTGCAGCAGCATTAACGTGCATTGGAAAGGCATTTAAAAAGATTTTTAATCATTTCCACAAAGAAACATTGTTTTTAATATATCAAGTTTCAATACCAACAAACAGAAAAACTCTTGAGCATATCCAATTTCCTAATCCCGGGGATCAGATGGAAGAAAAGGCATGTAATTTTTTACAAAGATTCCTTGAAGAAGCGGACCAATCCACTTTAAAAACTTTCCTCCAATATACAAATTATCTCGAGATATAACAAATTATCTCCAGATATAAGAAAATTATCTCGAGATATAACAAATTATCTCCAGATATAAGAAATTATCTTTGGATAAATATACAAATAATACCATATTGTACCAGCATCCTATAATAAATGATGTTATATCTCAATGAAACAAGATGTGTTAGACCTTTTTATCTTGAGAAATGTTATACCATTCATTTGTGTTAGAAAACGATGGCCCTTCTCGGTATCCGTAGTATAGCTATATATTTAATTTTGCCCTTTATATTTCTGCACCCTTATAATATGTCTATTTAAAACAGATAAAACAAACCCTTTGGGATACTTTCATTTATTTTTTTCATTCAATTGTCCAACTTTCTGTATATTTACAGGAATATGCAACCGTCGTATTAAGTACAATATGATGTAGAATGACACGAAGATTGATCTTTGCCGAAATCATTATTGTGCATTAGTTAAACAACAAAGAAGGAAAACATGTTTAGATGTGCTTCGTATACATGGGTTTTGTGTATACAAAAATACAAAGAGGAATTTGCTGTGTAAAAACCATATATAGTTTCATTATGAAATGTAGAGAGTATTGATTTTTACTTTCAGGGTGTTCTTCTGACCTTGATGGAATAAGTCTAAAACTTTTTTTGAAAATATTGGACCGAGTTAATTCACAACTTTCAAATAGTGTGAGAAACCACCCCTAAGTGTTGATTACTTTTGTTTCGAAATTCATTATTTTGATTATACATTTTCTCATTTTATAGCGTCCAGAAAGAGAAAACAAATTTTATAGAGAAACATTCAGTTTATCAAAAATGTCCTCAAATAAAGCACGAACTGAACTGCGAAAACAATCATTTATCAGCTAGGGTGTTTTGAAGTCACAACAATCATGCAGAATAAAAGATAATCAAAGCCTCCTGTTAAAGCATATAGCTTTTTTGAATTCCATCGAAATGATAAATCATTTAAAAGGTTTAAAGGCAGTCCTAGAAATGCTACTTGTCCAAGTGCCATGCCCCAAAGGATACGAAGTAAGGCAAAGCTATATGCGATTTGACGAAGCTTTTGCTTTATTTTTGTCTTACTCACCAGATAGTGTCACAGAATTTTTAAAGTTAAGAGAAAAAAGAAAAAGCTTCAAAGAATTGCGTTGTCATGAAAAGTATGGTTTATGCGTTTACATCACCAGAGACAGTTTTATTGTCTTGAGGCCTGATAGTGTTGATTTAGAGTTTTTTATGATTCACTTGATCCAAGAATGTTGCGACGACTCAGGAGAAGAAGACCGTGTGCATTTAGACAAGGATAGTGTTGCACGGATATTAAAAATTATGGACACAGAATGGGATAGAAAAGTTCTTAGAACTATATTAGGGAGCTCCCGTAGCAGAAAAGAATTGGAATTGATCACCACGATATTGCCAGAATCACTAAAGAAGTCTTCTCTACCATTTCGGAAACAGAAGAATTAGGAGCAGCTGCATGCACTCAGGTTGAAGAAAGAATAGATCAAAGATTGCTGACAATTGAAGAGAAAATAAAAGAAAAGCAGGACAAGATCGGCCGAAATCAATCTTATTGGACAAAGAAACAACAAGAAGAGTTTCAAGATGACATAAAGGTCCTTAATGAAAGAAAAACTTGAATGGTTTAAAATGTAGAGCATCTTAGCAGCAGCAAAAACACTTCAAAGCAATGGTTAGAAGAAAATTAAAGGTGATATCGAAAGAGAAAAGGATTGACACGAGGAAAAAATCAACCGGGCGACCATGTGCAATGGACGAAGAAGATGAGCGTTTCCTGCTCCAATGTATTGAATCGAAAACAACAGCACACGGAAGAAGGACAGACACTGTTATGTATTATGTTCATAGAGTTAAAAAAAAAAAGGATTTCCTGAGAATATTGAACCACAATCGACATTTAAGAGGCTTAAAACATATTAAATCAGCAACAACGGCGTACAATCGATCTCGTCCACGTAAGAAAAATTACATTCAATCCAAGAGACATGTCGGAGCTGGTTTGTTTTGCCACCGAAAACCGCGGATAAGGAGAATGAGCTTACACACTATCAGCAATCTCACAAAAAAAAATATTGTTCATCATTTTTACAACCCAGAGATGAAAGATCAACACAAACATGTTCTGGAACTGTCAATGGATGACAAAGCTTACCTTTGTCCTTCAACAAGCACAGGGATGAGAGGAGCACGAAATCAAAAGATTGTGACGAAGATAAGTCAAGAAAATCGCCAAAATATGATTTTCCTGTCACAATGGTGAATATTGTTCCGTCTACTTATCGTTTCATGACCAAAGAGATAAAGGAAATAGATAACAAGAATGAAACTCGAATTCTCAAACTCTGATTCTTGTTCGGTATTTTTTTGTCCAAAATATTTTTTGGAAAGTTCAGGAACAGTATGGGCAAGTGAATTCATGCGTCTAAGATATGAAGAGCCTTTAAGTATTATAATTTCGTTACTTGACAGCTTATCCTACTGCATTGATTCATCCTAAGAGAAAGATCTAATAAACTGTAAGAACGGCAGTGATTTTTCCGATTACCCAGTTAATCGTATTGCTGGTCTTCAGAAGTCAATTTGGAGAGCTTTTGAAAAGATTTCACAAAATCAAATGACTCAAGAAGAAACAGAACATTTAAAGAATCCAAAGAAAACGCTAGACCACTTACATTTTAATTAATCTCAAGTGTCTTATAGAAAACAAAAAATTCCAGGAAGTTTGTCAGATAGAAGAAAAAGTCATTCAATCAGCTCATGAACTATTGAAACAACTTCTATAACTAGCTAAACCTCAAAAATCTCGAGTCTTAGAATGGACTGGCGCAGGACCAGGTGTTGGAATAACTAATTTCGGTGTTAGATTCAGAATTGGTCAACATATTCGAATAATGAATCTAGATTATTATGTGAGACACCATCTATCTAATGGTGATAGTGCTCAGAATGAGGTTGAAAGGTGTCAAGGCTACATTGGTGATGCAATTTGCGATGAAGGATCCTTGGAATGGGAGTACAAGAAATTGGTTGATGTCAACACTATCACACTCTTGAATACGCTTCCATACCAAAAAATTGAGAAATTCGAATTGGAACGAATGGAATACAATGCTTACAAGGTTTGTGAAGAGTTGGTTTCAAGGGTAGAAGGTGCACCTGGCCCAGGAGGTTTTTTAAAAGCGTACAAAGCTGAAAGATCAAGTGAACTTTTTTTCAATGATCAAAAAATATCTTTCAAAATATCACGCTGCAAGTGAAAAGGAAAAACCAGATGTGCCTAGATACAATTATTACAAAAAGGTTCAGTCGTTTATAGATGATCACTGCAATATTGGAATGAAATATATGGAATTTGTAAAAGAAGGTTGTTTTTCATCATCAGAGGAGATGTGCACGTTTTGTCAAAGCAATGACTCGAGAAGCGCATCAGTGGAACGAGTACCTCAACTATATCCTGATTATGATAGACTTCCTGGTTTTCATTATCAACATGTGCACAAAACTTCAAATAAAAAGGAAGGTGAGCCAAGGTCAATTAATTAAAATCATTTAAAGCGGAAGTGAGGTCTAAAAAAAACCTATACGTCAAAAATTTTACCTCAGTTTTCCTTAATCTTACTAATGCGCTTTTTAGGTCCAAACGATCAGCTACAATCAGGTACAGTCAGCACCGATGACTCCAGCTCAGGTAGGTAACAGTTATACACCTCGCTTAAAGAACAAATTTCAATTTTCAAAAGATTTGTTGCTGTTTAAGATGGTCTATAAACCTTGTTTGAAGTCACTGTAAGCAAATGATAGGTGTGGCGCAGCTTACATCCAACCATACATGTCTAGCAGTAGCAAAAGAGGTTTTGATTTACTTCTGTTCTTAGGTTCGGATGAAAGTGGAAATGAAAGCGAAGACAGCGTTATCAACTACATAAGTGAGAGCGAAAGTAACGTAAGCGATTGTGATGATTCTGACGAAAACGAAAGCAGCAGTGGCGAAAGAGATGATGTCAACGTCGATGAAATTTTGTGACGACCAGATCTGGTCGAAATACAACCAGCTGGAAAGCATTCAATTTCAGATGAAATATAAAAAAATTCAATCATTTTCAAACTATTTTAATTTTTTTGTTTAAATGCTATACGCTTTTCTTTATAAGGATTACTTGAATTGTCCAATTTCGTTAGCATTATTCTTAACTTTTGTTGTTCTTACTCCCAAAACATTACCCAACCGTAATCATATATATCTTTATCAAGAGAAAAGCGCGTAGCTTTGTTTAATGGGGTATGAAATATCAAAGCCATTTAATAATGGGGTACCAAATTTTGAAATCAAATCTTGTTGGGGGTTCAAAATAAATGACGGACCTGAAAAATCCCTCCCACCCTGGTCTGTGCTATACTTACTGACCGCTATTTAGTATAAGGGCCTTAATGTAAAAGATATGAAATTATTACTGTCTCACCGTTGTATAACGGCGATTGTTAGAAATTACAGTGTGAAATAGAAAAGCCTAAATATGATAATATCGACGATTAGGACAAAACTTGATGTAGATACGCTAGCAGTTTGCTGTAAAATATTGTATGTGGCTCGTTCGTTCACTTTTGAACGGAAAATGGATATTTTTTTACAAACCACTATGGTAAATTCGAACGTCGATCGAACTCGGAAGTCGTTACATTAAGCCAGACCATGCACAGGAACACAAAAGAAATCTTACCGCTCATCACGAAATTTTCAAAAGAAAGCAAAACTCTACAACAATCCGTCCACGAACATCGAAGCATTATCTCAGAAGACGAAGGCATTCAAGAAATTTTTCAAACCAGACCGAACACTATATTAAGGCGGGGCGCAATTGCATCAAAAAATTTCATCAAATATCGTAATTTTGTTTGATGAGTTTTTTTTACGAAAATTCGAATGTTTGATGAAATCGAATTTTTCATTTGCACTGATCATCAAACTGGTTTCATCAAAAAATCGAATTTTCAGAAAAAGTCATTCATTCTTTAATTCAAGATGGCGACGGCGGGTCAGAGTTTAACAACTCTTTTATTGTTGAATGAATTAATGGATTCAGATGATGGTTTTTTCTCGCTTGTTGCTTTCAAATCTTTTTTCCCCTTCTCTGCTTTCTTATCCTGTGGTTTCTTCTTATTTTTTTGGAGTTCTTTACGAAATAAATCTCCGTTTCTGATACTTGTATCACTCATTTCATTGCTACTTTCACTACCACTCGAATCCATACTGTCCATATTGAATGACTTCAAAAATTGCTTTAATGTTTTTTTTTATTGTTATTGTTTTTTCAACCTTTTAATAATTCGAATGTCAAAAACGTTCGAAAAGCACTCCATCTTTGATGTTTTGCACTCGAAGCAGTGATAAAAAAAATTGTTTGATGAAATTTGACCCAAATGCATCAAACACGAATTTCTGGTTTGATGAAAGAAATTTATTGGATGAAAAGTTTGTTCCAGAACAAACTTCATCAAACGCGATTTTTTTCTTCTTTTTTATTTTTTCATAAATTTCGCTCATCTCAAATGCGTCAAACAGTTCATCAAACTCGCGAGTTTGACGCAGTTTGATGAGCTGTTTGATTCATTTGCGCCCGCCTTTAGTAACTTACTCATTCGATCTGACACGAACACCAATCACGAATAAACATTACACTATTCACACTACATTAACTTTAGAACTTATGGAAGTAGAGATCCATAAAATATCATTTCATACACCACACTTAACTATGTGCTTAAGTTTTAAATGGTCCTTAAGTTTTTCTTTGTTACAAAGGTTCTTTAGACTTTGTTAATGATATGCCCTTGAATTTGCCTTCATTAAAACCTTTTCAGCTCACCTACTTGGGTGTGAAAATTGGCCATCAACCTCTTCAACTTATCAACAACTAGTTATTCTCACCAGTCATTCAGTTATTTATCTCGATATGCAGCTTACCAATCTAAAGGGGTATTACTCATTTTTCTCATATGCGTCAGATCCTACCATTGTCGGTCCTTGTACATCATATAAAAAAAGGCAATTTTTGGTATTAAAAGGCATGGTTGGTATTATAATAAGGCATTGTTGTTCAAAGTCAATAAAAATTACCCCAAGTAATATATAATTTCTGCCTATCTGTCTCATTTAAGGAAGCTAAATAGATCTATTACGATTTATATAGTTTTTCTTTCAATATCAATCTACTGTCCCCAATGCCCTTAGATATATATCAAGGTTCTTGGATTAACTACAAAGAACGTTCGTTCGTTCGTGTTGGTCTGAAATGTTAGTGTCACCATTTTTTCGAGTTACGTATCTACCAGGTATGTACAGTTACGTATCAATTATTATGTCATTTCAGTTTAATCTAGACTAAAACCAAAATGTTATCGTTTAATAAATATCAAACTGGCATTTTCCAATCTGCATACTTCATCCCCCCCCCCCCCCAATTTTTAATTTACGTCGCAGTATTTAGCAAACTTTGCGCTTCACTCTTTACACTACAACAAACTTTAATTGTGAGACCTCTTATCTTTTATCCGTATGGCCTTTGCACCTTTTAGTACCTTAATTCTTACTCCAATATCCCCACACTCAAGCACACGAGCAAAACCGAGTCTATAATATATATCTCCCCATGCACCTTAACGCTTTACGCCAATTAGTATTTCAAACACCTTTAGCATATTAAATTCAAATGTTTTGGTTACTTTAGATCCCGTTTAGCGTTCATCTCTAGTCAACATTATCAGTAAGTATACAAAGTCATTTTTATCGTTACCATTAAGTATTTACACGCCAACTCTTTATTTCCATGTTGCAGCGAACGACAGTTTTTTAGTCTCCACTGGTCAAAAGCTTTCCACATATACAGCCTTGTAAGGACACTAGCTTTCCCCTGATGAAGACACTACACTATGTAAAGTATTTTCGGTCACTTGCACTTCTCCAAGCTGAAAATTGTCGTTATCGACAAGCCAACTATACAACACAAATTTTCATAAATGTTTTGATTCCTGTCCATCATTTCTGGAGTTCAGATATCGTATACAAACACCTGTATAAGTTTTGAAGATACCAGTCTATCAATAGTAACATACCTTAAAGGGAGAAATTTTTGCAGGAAGAAAATTTCACGAAGTTCCCGAATTAGCCTCAAATTCTCGAAATTGAATTCTCGAGAAAAATTCGATTTTTCTAAATTAGCGAAAATCAATTCTCGCGAAAAATTAATATTCTGTAATTCAATTTTTGCGAAAAACAAGTATTGTGATTCTCGAAATTAAATTCTTACAATTTTTGTTTGTTTGTTAGTCAACGGAGATGATTCTTGGTCTAAGTAGATATATTTTTGTCTTCTTCGTAGCCATTTTCTCAGGATAGTGCGGCAATGTTAGTCTGTGGTCGAAAGTTTTACTTTCATAAGGATACGCCAACAAAAATCGCTGTTTTATTGTTCCTAAGCCATATCTCCCTAAGAATCTGCTTACAAGTTTAGCAAAAAAAGGAGTTGAATGTTGTTTGAGGTTACAAGGAGATGAGGAAAACGTAGTCTGTCCGATAAACCGTTCCGGGCTTTTTTGCCCTACTCTTAGTGTATCGGCTAACGTCCAAAACCGAGTAAGTTAGGAGTCTGGAAAGTATAAAAATTAAACTTCGATTGATAAAAATAGATACGCTGATTGGTTTGTAGTGCGCGTAACAAAGCGACGTGATTGGCTCTTT
>JAUBWS010110542.1:0-10107 GCA_032270445.1 Darlingtonia californica
AATGTTACGGAGACCGACGAATCTGTTCTTGATGAACTAGACCAAGTCCCTGTCGACGATACATACGATCAACCGATGATAACCGCCAAGGAATTGGATGATGCCATAAAGCGTTCCAAACTTAGAAAAAGTCCCGGACCAGACTGTATCATTCCAGAAATAATAACGCATTGAGGACAAACCCTGCGAAATTTCATCTTCTCGCTTTTCACGATATTCTGGGCAACCATGCAGATACCGGCAGATCTAATCAATCTTAATATCGCCATCTTGTTTAAAAAAGTTGACCGCAGTATATGTGGCAAATACCGAGCTAAATCACTGCTAAGTTGTGTCGGTAAGATTTTTTGCTGACATTGTCTTGCAAAGAGTAAAAACACTTGTTGATCACCTTTATCCTGACTCGCAACACGGTAATCGTAACGGATGTGGAACAATTGATGGGATTTTCACAGTTCGACAGCTAATTCAAAAATCGAGGGAACAAGGTCAACACTTATATATTGCCTTTATCGATTTCACAAAGGCCTTTGACACCGTCAATTGTCCATTTCTTTTTCAATTACTTGGAAAAATAGGGTGTCCGCCCAAGCTTCTCAAAATCATAAAGTTACTGTACTCGGGAGTAAAAGCACGCCTTATCATCGATGGAGAACTATCAAACCCTTTCAACTACGATTGTGGTGTGAAACAAGGATGTAAACTCGCTCCCACATTATATGGTATATACGCCGCAATTTTTCTGTGGATAGCTTTTAAAGATAACCATGAACACTCTATTCTCGTGAGATTTCGCACAGATGGGTATCTTTTCGATCTTATGAGGCTAAAAGCTAAATCGAATGTCTTCCTCGTGTACATACGTGAAGCTCAGTACGCGGACGACATAGCCATTTTCAGTGATACTTCTGCTGGATTAGAATCACTCTTCACTACCTACTATCTTACTGCAGAAAGATTTGGTCTTCAAATAAACTCGAAAAAAACTGAAGTCATATGCTTAAAGATAAAAACTGAGATAAAACTGTCTTGTGTGAATCGTTTTAAATATCTTGGCAGTATTCTATCCAGAGAATGTAATCTAAAAGAAGAATTAGTTGCACGCATTCAAGCAACATCGTGTCCCTATGATAGGCTAAAGGATCGCGTTCTCAGCAATCGCAACCTCATTTCGGACCAAAATCACCGTTTACAACCAATGCCTCGTGTCGATCTTGTTATATGGAAGTGAGACTTGGACTCTGTATGCCCAAGCGATTAGACAGCTTCGAACGTTACAGCAATGGCATCTCCAGAAACATAATGAACATTAAATGGGATGACTTTGTCAGTAATGAAGAAGTATTGAAGAGATAAAAGTCTGCGGATGTTGAAGTCATTCTTGTTTAAAATCGCCTCCGTTGGTTTGGTCATGTCGCGTGAATGGACGACACTCGTGCTGTCAAGAGTTTGTTCTACGGTAAATTGGCATCAAGAAAAAGACCAGTTGGTCGACCCGTCTTCGCTATAAGGACTATTTAAAAGCTATACTCAAAGTCGGAAACTTTCTTTCTAGGAATGAGGTACTACTGGATCGACTTATGTGGCGACGCAGTATATTTTCAGTCAACAAACGATTTTACCAGATTCGATTTTTGTCACGAGGGAAATAATTGAAAAAGCCAGAGAGGACAATGTCAATATCCAGCCAAAATATGAACGCGTCTTGTAACGAGAACTATGAAAATGTTGAGAAAAGTGAAAACGCTGATTAGCTACTAGTTTTTTTTTTTTCAATTTTTTTTTTTTTTTTTTAATTCTTATATGTGTTTTTACTCGTTTGCGAGCTTAGGCTTATTATTAAAGCACAGCTGACCACTTATAACATCCACTTGGCTTTTTTGAATGGCACCTAAACGTGGAAATATTGCACTTGATAATAATTTTTTTGCCACCAATTCAATGTTTCCGATTCTGTTGTCTCTTGACATTTTTATGTAACATTTAGTAAATCTTTTTAAGGCTCAAAAGGACTTTTTTGTCAAAACTTGTTGATTGTCCCTAAGAAAGAAAATTATTCACACAACAAACTTGTTTCTCCTCTTGTGATGAATAACTTCAACTCATTTTGTTTCTGTTATTATAGAATTTATGAGATTTATGTTAAGCGTTTCAAATGTTGTTTGTTCAAATAAAGTTTTGTTTTTGTTTCATTTTCAAGTTTGTAGTTTTTTTTCTTATTTCATTAAATGATTGTTGGTTAAGAACATATTTCATTCATTTCATTTAATGACTGTTTTTTAACAAAATTTTGTTACTTTTCGTGGTAAAAGGAATGAAAATGCTCATAAGAAGCAAAAGTAGACAAGGATTAATTGATTGTTTGTGTACTTTTGATATCAAAAAATAAATCCCCGCTTTCAACATTACGTGATCAAAATATCAAAACATTGCACCCATGTTTCTTTTGCTACGCGGTTTTGTGGCGAAAATGCCGTGAACGCAGTTAGATCCTCTCCTCGCCTATCCGTGTTTACAGCGAAGTGTGCGGTGGAAACGAGAAGCCAATCTGAATATCAGATTAAGAGAATGTGTGCAAGAAAATGAGTGAAGCGAAGAGGCGAGTAAACAATCAAGTTGAATTATAGAATATTATATCATCAACACCCTCTAGCAGATAACGGAGAGGGGTAAAGTGCATACTGTAACAAGCGCATCGTTAGATCCTTGCGTAGTGAAAAATATCTTGGTTCTCAATAGTCCATTAGAAAATAAAATGCTTGGAGCGTTCGTTCCAGGTAAACTAGCCTCAACGCTATCTTCTCCTTCTCATTTTTTGTTTATTGAAGAGAGAAAAACGTTCAGGTTATTTGGTCAAAAATAATCAAATAAATATAACAGAAGCCAATATGTTTTGTTTATCTTTATGTGTATGAGCAAACAGGAAAATAGAACAATATCCAATAATAGCATTATTGAACGGGATGTTGTTGAGTGTAAGAGGGCCTTAAGAGATTCTGCAGTTAAATGTGTCCCTTATCTCTATTTTTTCTGCTGAAGGACATTTCTTACATTATCTCTCTGCTCTCGTTTTCTAAGAAGTGATGCAACTTTACATCCTGTTTCCTTTGGAGAATTGGATCGTTGTCATGGTGAATAAACTGATCAATTAGAACTTAATAGTTATATACGTTATTACAATAGGAAAATTATGAAATACCATCTCGATAACTACATGTCGTCAAATAGCTTTAAAACTCAAACAATGCCTTCTTAATATACATCAAGCACACGCCACATTGGTATTTTTCTCTGGGATTCCCTCAAAAAAACTTTAGTACTGGTCAGGGTACCTTTTCATCAAATTAAACGTAGTGTCTATATAGTTTCACGTGTACTTTTCAAGTCTAAATATAACTTTATCGAAAAGATTCTCTCAATTTTACAAATAACTGACGGTTCACTTCGAAATCTTCAGTTGGAAGTCTCCATCCGTCACTAGATCTGTGCCCCCCCCCCTATTTTTTATTCTTTGTATTGTTGAAATTCAAGTGTTACCAGAAGAATGAACGAGCCTAAAATACAAATAATTATCTGTTATTTATTTCCAGGAAGATCACTTTCACAGAAAATCTAGCAAACATCAAATGGTTTTAGAGCACCTGAAAATATTTAGGAAAGTAACTATTTTCTCCTAAATAATAAAAATCCAGGACCATAAAGCACAAAATATCTGTTTTTTCTATCGAAAACATCCAAAAAAATTACAGCATAAAATCTTCTCTGAAACACCTCGTATTCTCCAAAAAACAAAAACTTTAGACCGATCATATAAAGATTGAGGAATCAAAGACACAAAGATTTGTTGTTTTAAGAAAACCAAAATAATCTAACAGGCAACAAATGGTCTCAGAACACATCCATATTTTCCAGAAAGCCGAAATTTTCTGCCAAACACATCAAATTTACCAGAAAAAGGGCTTTCAACATGTTTTCTGAACTCATATAAATTTCCAGGAAATATGCCTTCCGAACAGATATTTTGCAAAAGTGCCTCGCTGTATGCTTTCACAGCCCTTAACAGGAATTATAACCTGATATATATATGTTTGCTGTCTTCCTAAAAAACCGCGTGTTTCAAGAAGACTGGCTGTAAACTATCTGATAAACCGTTTCAAGTTCAGTAGACGTCCGCAGGTAAGTGATATGGAAACCTGAAAACTATAAACATTAAACTTTGATTGTTTGAATAGTTTCGCTGATTGTTTAATACACATTTTTTGATCACAAGAATAAGCCACCTTGAGGGAAAACATTTTGTCAAAAATAGAATTTGTCGGATTTTTCACTTTTGAAAAAAGGCTGCTAAATAGTCAAAACTCCTTCCCTAAAAATACATAAGAACGTAAAGCTTTAAATAGAAAAAGTCTAGTACCTGTTAAGAGCATCTGAAGGTTTTGAAAGAGTTTTGATTCCAAACTGTTTGTTCACGTAATAAAGAACAATTTAAGAACATTTTTTAGCTTAAAATCAGAAAGGATTAAGAACGTGTAAAGGTTTTTAGTGCAATGTGAATTAACCCTATTCAGCCTAAGCTTTTAAAGGCGGTTCAGGCCTGGGGGGACGATTCGGCAATGAATAAGCTAGATTAAATACAAGAGTACATATGCTATCATGCTTTTAATAGTCTTGATTTTTGCAAGCCCATTTGGTATATTTGTAAATTAGAAAGAGCTATACATCAGGAGTTATTGCGAAATAGGTTGATTTGACCAACAAAAGTTTTTTTTTCATATTCTGAAAATATCTTTATTTCATCTGCTAGCTACATCCCTGAAGTACCAGAAAATAATAGTCTATCCATCATGAAAGAATTATTGCAATTTAGCAATGTTCGCACTTCGCTAAAAGTATGTGAAATCGTATTTTTGCTATGAGACATTGATGGTAAAGTGTTTTTTTTATTTATATTCTGCTGAAATTGATATTTTGGGTATCAAATCAAATTTTCAAAAAATGTTGATACATTTGTTGTTCGGATGTAAAATTATTGATACATGTTTCTTCAAAAAAGTTTTAAAGAAAGCAAGTAATACCAACTCAGCATCATGAACATTGACCTTTTAGATACATTAGATAATGACTTAGGACTCTAAATGCTATATCTTTAAGGCTAAGTACTTAGGGATAGTATGGTTCTAAGTCTAAGTGCTTAAGGATAGCGCATCTCTACGTCTAATTACTTAGGGATAGCATGGGTATAAGTCTAAGTGCTTAGGGAAAACATATCTCTAAGTCTGAGTACTTAGGGATAGCATTGGTCTAAGTCTAAGTACTTAGGGATAGTGTATCTCTAAGTCTAAGTGTGAGTCTAAGAAATTCTAAATAATTAGGGATAGTTGGTCTAAGTCTAAGTACTTAACGATAACGTATATTTCAACATCAAATAGTTGAAAAATAGTATTGGACTTATTTTTGCCAATTAATATCGTTTTTTTCAATAAACCATATATCACTATATTTGATATGATGAAATTGCCAATGAAAAATTGACAATGGACAAAAAACGGGTATAGAAAATAAAAAGGGATATGGTGAATATTGGTAATAAAAACAAACGTAAGGGTAGACAATAGTAGAACGAGAATTGTAGGCCAGATGGTGAATACAAACTCTTGAATCATCAGTTGATGACTATTTCAGTCATTTTGGGGATTTAAGATCAAAATGACTATAAAGAAATAGCTCCCAAGCAGCATTGATCGGATGCCACCAAGAAGATTACAGAGGCCGGAAGAAAGTTGGAATCAGAGGGAGAGAGGAGAATGTTGATTTGCCATCAGCGTCATACAGTTAAGTACAGTTTCCAAGGTAAAAAATTACTAAACAATATTCTTTTCGTAGTCTGATATAGGGTGGTGGGGGTATATCAATTTTTGGGATTGGACAAAAAACTTTGTTTGTAACTAATGATAAAGAAAAGAGAAAGAATGATGTGGAAAACCGAATTGTTTTTCTTATCAATATTCACTTTATATTTGTTTCTTCGTCGTATAATAAATTTCATATTACAGTAATTTTTGGCAGTAATGTTTTAGCTAACCTACCTATCAGACCAAGATAATCAACCTCCCTCCTTTTTCTTTGTTTTTTGACCGACGAAATTCTTTTCCTGCGTCAGCTGACTGCTACCATAATGAACAATCTGGGTCAAAAACTCGACTCTTAGTCTCTCTCCGTGCCGTGCAAGATTTATTGTTATAGAATTTTGTCATGTACATTTTAGAAATCAAAAATCAAATCATACGCGCAAAGCCGAGTGAAATGCATATCAATAATCTAAACACTAGACCATAGGAGATTTTCTATCAATTTTACAATCAAGTGTATTTAAGAGCGCCGAATCGTTTTTTTTTTCTTCTTGACAATAGACGAAGATTTATATGGATTATTTGAAAAAGCTTAAATTTTCAAAAAACAAAATTGTACGCAAATAGCACTGGATGTGGATCTCTTTTTTATGAAGACTGCAACAAATAAGTCAGCAAACCACCAGAAAGAGAAAAGGAGAATGTTGATATGCCATCAGCGCCATACAGTTAAGTACAAGCCGTCAGCAAAGAGCCAGAAAAAGAAAAACAACGTTGAACAGAATGTTGACTATTTGCCATCAGTGCCATACAGGTAAGTACAGGCCGTCAGCAGACAACCATCAACATAGAGACAGAAACAAAAATATGACAACAACGCAAAGTGTAAAGGAATCTGCAAAGGACGTAAGATAAAAATATAAACAATAGAGATTGGTGCCAGTAGTACGGATCCTACTCATTTTTGCCATCAAACAAGTCTCACATTGGGCGCCACTCCAATGCTACCTTTCGTGACGGACGGACAACTCTCAAAATATCAAAGAATAAGGCCAAAAGAATTTCAAAATCTCCATGTTTGATAGTGTTGATTTCTTACATGGAAAGTAAATTCACGAAAAAATGTGAAGTTTTTCATTTTTTGACAACTATTTCTTAGTGGGCATGTGTTCATCCGTCACGTCCATCCGTCACGCTCAAAGCCACTTAAAAGATTACCACAGAACTTCACAAGATGTGGTTATTGATTTATTGTTTTTGCTAAAAAAGATCATATTTTCGTATCTCTGCTGCGAATACTTTTTTTAGTTTGAGCTAAGGCTGAGATAGAATTGAAAATTAAATTCAGATTTTCTTCGAAATTCGAAATTCTATCGTGCCTTTCCATCACAGGCAACACTTTTCAATTTTAAAAAAATTCTTAGCCAATCGATCCATTTTCTTTTTCTAGATCAACAAAGCATAGTAAGCTTCAACAAAAATACTGTATTTTGAATGTGAGCAAGCTTCAACTGATTTTTTGTAAAAGCTCAAAGTATCGTTTGTCGTTTGTCCATCTGTCACGAAACATTAATTTTGTAATAGACTCATGAGTGAATCAAAACACCAAGTATACACGCATACATTAGATTTAATGAATGAGTGTCTTCCATAAAACGCTTGAAAGACATGTTTGGCAATCCTTCTCTCGTAGCACAAGCTACCATAAGGAAAGTCACGAATGGACGCCAACTAGCCGAGTATAATCTAAAGGCCGTTGACTGAGTTCTATTATTCTTTCTCATCTTGTTTGAATACACTGACCAAAATGAATTACACAGGTGTTATTTACAGTACCGATGTCGTACAGCAGATACTAAGACTACGAAAATGGTCCAAAATCTTGAGAAGAACTGAAGAACCTACGCTGATTTACCTAGATCACTGGTCGCAAGAACGTGTAATTGCTTAAAGGATCCATATATACCACACGAAAAAGGCAGAAAGGATGGTCCATGGATCCATACAAATGCAATGAAAGAGAACTGGAGACGGTGTCCATGCTGCAGTGAGACCCACTTATTGTTCAAGTGTGAGAAGTATAAATGAAAGTATGATGGTAAAAACCTCAAGTTTGTGAAGAGTAAAGGTTTATGATTCAACTGTCTTGGCAATGGCCATGTTGTCAAGACTTGCCCACCAAAAAGAACTTATTTCACTAATGGATGCAGCAAAAGACGCCACAACTCACTTCACGAAGCACTAGTACAGAATAGACCTACACAGAAAAAAGATGAAATTACAGATCAATCAAATCCAGAGAAAGTACCGCAACCTGTTCAACAAATAAGCATGATGAAAGGCAATCGTAATGTTTTCTTACAGTTGGTACCTGTTAGAGTTAGTGATTTTCAAGGAAAGTCAGTTAAAACTTTCTTACTACTTGATGGTGGCAGTCAATAGACCATTTTCACAAAAAGTCTCTGTCAGTCGCTCCAGCTACCAGGAACAATGAAAAAGGTTCAAATTGGTACAATAAAGAACAAAGATCAAAATCGTCGATTAACAATATCTTCGCTTGATGCAAACTTCTCAGTATAACTCAAAAACGTCTACTCATTCCAAGACCAGAATTTCAATGTGCCTGGACAAGAAGTTCCAACCACATCAGAATCTAAGTGGAATTACGTCAGAGATATAGAGTTTCCAGATGTGAAATCTGAACACCTAGACTGAACTAATAATTCTCAAAACTTTCTTAAAAAATTTAAAAGGTCCTATATCTTGACACTGTATAAAAAGACAATGATATACCTAAATGAAGAAATGGAAATGAAATGGTGGTTCTAAGAGAAAAACTCCTGCCTGTTTCTTAAATTTCTTGTTATCTTAGAATAGACAGTATTTCTTGCGTAATCTCTCTCTGTTTTTTGATATTTTTTTGATGATCGCTTGGTTTGAAAACACTCTTCATTCCCTATCAGCATATACTAAAGGCCATATATATTTCAACATATACAATACCAAGTATATGTTTTCATCGCTAATGTAATTTAGTATATTGAGCTTTACTTGTACTTCTTTGATTTTCAAACTCTTAGAAAAAAATGTACGTCCAAAATTGACAAGATTTTCACTGTGTTTTGCAAACCTTATATAAAAAGGCGAATTTTCTTTTGGTATTCAAATGAAACTAATCTTTCTGGAAATCTATCATTTTGGTTTTCATCAAAAGTTTAGGTTACAAGTTTGAGAAATGTTGAAATTTTGAGATAATCGCTGAAAATCAAGTCCAGTTTAAAGAAAATAAGATACTCGAATCAAAACAATTATGACCCCATCAAAGAGTTTTAGAATTTGAATGTTTTGCCCCCTTCCAAGAAAGCGAAGTCCTTAAAAGTGTCCACTTTAAATAGGTGTACCAATACAATACGTTATATTTGATTTATAAATTTGACTGAAAAAACATTAAACCACGTCCTACTGCGGGATAAGTAAAGAATTGTTATTCTTTACAGTTGTCAGGGTCAAAAAAGAGGAGAATAGTTTGTATGCATTAAAGATGCGTAAGGTGCATAATTACGAAATTATCTTTTTATGACACGCCAAAATATCCAGTAGAGACTTGTATTAATCCATTGTCACAGATAATTATACATTTTATACTTAATCATTTTGAAAGTAATTATAAGATTTAAAACCTTAATCGTGTA
Organism: Darlingtonia californica; assembly: GCA_032270445.1. Taxonomy (NCBI): domain Eukaryota; kingdom Viridiplantae; phylum Streptophyta; class Magnoliopsida; order Ericales; family Sarraceniaceae; genus Darlingtonia; species Darlingtonia californica. The sequence goes on from JAUBWS010110542.1 coordinate 9,542, forward strand.
ATTTGAGAAATGATTTTCAGCAAAACTAATTAATTTGAGCTATTCAAAAATTTCTTCTATTGCAAAGGAATTTTTAAGCAGGAATGCAATTAATTAAATAGCATCACAAAAAAAGTCACTTCTCTCAAAACTTTTGTCTGGTAGCAGTGCTTATAAACTCAGTTGAAGATACAAAACAAACACAAACTATGCTTAAATTGTTTAAGGAACTGAAAACAAAAACGGATCAGCAGAAGAAGTTCCCTTAGTGGAAGTGATAATGATGAATATATGACAATAGAAAGAACTTCTATGTCCCATCTTGATAATATGTCGCTAACCAAAGGTTCTGAGGAAAATGATCGTCAACATGACAGTATGCATCGGTACAAATTGTCAGTCGCAATTGATTTTGGTACAACATCGTGTGCAATGGCTTATTCTTACTATAGCCAACAAGAAGAAATCCATGTTTTTACTGATTATTCAGATGGCGAGGCGCATGGTAAGATACCGACAGCTGTTTTGTTCGATGAAAACAAGAAGTTTCGAAGTTTTGGAAACAATGCTTTGAGTGAATTTCAAGA
>JAUBWS010110553.1:0-10106 GCA_032270445.1 Darlingtonia californica
ACTCCAGTTTACGCGAAATAGGGCGTTTACCACTCGATCGCCACTCTTCAAAATCTGTTTCCAATGAACATTTACGTAGGCAAAATCACAGCATGCAAAATGTCTGAGTACGAGTCCCGTATATTACCGTCTTCGGGATACCGCATTGTAGAGTTTCACCCTGTGAATGTTTTATTAGTTGAAGGAATTAGAGGTCCTTTTGCGTGGTTTTCATTCAAATCGTTTTTAAAAAGATTGACATTATCATTTTTATCTAGCCAAATTTGTTTGAAATTTTTGTTGTCCAGTGATTTTACAAGAATTAAACAAAATCCTTTTCCAGGCAGACTAAACGAGGCATTTAACAAATCTAATTTTCAAAAATGACAAGATGACTTTTTAAGAAGGAATAACGATACGAATACGTCACACTGTTGTGTTTGTCTGCAAATCGACCAATAAGGCTTTGAAATACTATAAAAATGTCAATTTTGTATTTGTATTTGTCGGCATTTCGATCCCACAAACCTTTATTTCAGTCTACATATTCAAGTCGACTAATTTTCTATAGTAGAGAATTGTATAGACTTTTCTATTACTCATGAATAGTCGCTAACGTGTAAGTGCACGAATTCTGACTTTTACTTACTCGAATCTGAAGAAGTGACGGTAGACCGAATGTAGGGACAAATTTGTCCTGGAACAAGGTGTATCCGGTAGACTACCTTACCGGAAGAAAAAGCGTATAAAATTCGTCGGTGAAAAATTTCGTCACGTCCAAAATAATTCGTCACTTTTTACCGACAAATTTTTTTTGCCTGGTTGTGGATGCAAATGAAATGTAAGTGTAGCTTTGCATAATTTCTACTGAAGAAAACCCTTAAAATTGTTAAATACATGCGTTTTTGTTTTCAGCATCTATTACCTTAATGACTCATTATTTTGTTAAGTTTTTAATTGTTGTGTTTAAAGTCGAATAAATAACTAAGGGTACCTTATTGAAGGGTACTAAATGTTCTCGTTTGTAAAAAAATTTCGGCAAGAAATTCGTCGGTAAAAAAATAATTATTGGCAAAAAAGATAGTCAGCAAAAAAATTCGTCGATAGAAAACTTTGTCACTTGTACAAAGATTCGTCATTTTTCAACGAATTTCATAATCCGAATTTCATAATATTTTTTTTCCGATAAGGTAGCACACACACACACGAGTAATAAACGGATTTGAAGTAGACCATACAGACAATGAATGGAATATGAAACTTACCTGGTTTTCCATTGGTGGTGTTTCACCATTATCATCAATTGGTTCGTCATCATTCTAAGTTGAAAATAATACGGACCAGAACAGGATTAATGAGGTAGTCATAAAGTAAGCATTGTGTCCTACACGTTTTGAGTCCCCCCACTTTTTCCAAAATTACCTCATTTGGCCGAGTCCTCCCTCCATATGCCAAAATTAAAAAAAACTATGTCAAACAATCATTTTTCTGACAAACGATCAGAAGAATTTCTTTCAACATCTAAATTAAAAAAAACAAAGAGCATTCAGGCCCGGCGGAAGCTATTTTTAATTGATGCGGCCAAATTATTTAATGTAGTGGAAAAAATAGTATTTTTACGGTCATTTCAGCAAAGAAAATAGCTAATAAATTTTAGTTTATGGTTAAAAAAGTCGACCCTTTTTCACCCGCTTATGGATAAACATTCATCATAACTTGGAACCACTGAGATTTGCTTAATTTGAGAAGTTTTAATGCAAATATTTGTTGTTGTTTTTTTAAATCTTATCTAGATCGAAAAAAGGTGGTGCGGCATTTGCCGGAGCTGCCGCAGCGGCTCCGCCGGGCATGGCATTGTAAATCTAATGGGAATATACTGTAAATAAAATGCAATACTGAGGAGGACACCATGGTAACAGTCCGTCAAAAGTAAACAAACAGCTCATTTCTTATTTTAAAGCGAACAAGAGGGAACTGTATGGTATTCAGGTATCAAAAATTCTACATTAGATAGTGGTTGGGGGAAGTTAAGATATAATTCAGTTCACAAGAAATACAGAGTCTAAAAGGAAAAGAGGTCTATTTTCTGAAATGCATGGCGTTATCCTCCCTTTAAATAAAAATTGAAATATCAGATGCCGAGGATTTTCCTTGACAAATATCTCAGGGGCAGTTAGTTTCACGAGAATTATTTTTTTCTGAATGATAATAACTAACCAATTTAATTTTGAAACTTAATTTCGCGGGTAACAAACTTACTAAAACTTCGTGGAAATTTAGTAACATTGATGGCTGATTTCCAAAATTTGTCGCGGGAATTAAATTTTGGTGATTTTGACAACGAAATCTAATACCCGGGAATATAAATGGCCTTGAAGTAATAAGTTTCTAGTAAGAAAAGAGCAATTAGCAATTTTGATAATCTCTATTTTTTGCGATTTCAAAAATTTGCAATTGAAAACAGCAATCAACAAATATACCTTTGAGTTTTTCTCGTCACAAACTTCATTCAACCACAAGTCGGAAATCTCACTGTTTTCCGTAGTAGTTCTCCGTTCCAATCCCTCAACGGTTTCTTCTTCTTCAATATCATAATTATCGTCAGTGACTCTTTCAGTTCTTTTACCCTTTTCATCACTCAGTCTTCCCCTATTTCGAAGATTGTATCTATAAAAAGAGTCTTTCCTAAATGTCAACTCTCCGTCTTTATTAAGTTTAACTTTTGGAGTTTTTGGTGTTATCTTGAACAAAAGCGGTTTCCCCTTAACATGACTTTCTTTTTTAGAAACTTTCGGTTTCGGTGATTTTCTTTTCGGTACCGGCATGCATATACGTTTACGTTTTTTTCTCTTCTTCTTTGGTGCCGTAATTTTGATCTCCTTGGTTTTGGCTGATTTTGGCGGGCTCGATTTAGCTAGAAATCTACTGATTTCTGAGCATTTGGATATTGTTGACGGTTCAGAATTAAGATCAAAGTTTGGTACATCACTTCTAGGCTCTTCCGAATTTTCTTCTTCTTCTTCAGTTTCTTGACGTGTAGGTGAGTCCTAAAACAACGGGTGATAACATAAAAGCACTGTATTTTTTTGAAACGTTATCAACATTTCTCAAAGATTCAGTTTGAATTTCTGAACATTTTACTGGAGTAAAGCAGTTGAATTCTGTTTCTAAAGAAAGATAATTCTATGCTCTTTAAAATTGGTGAAAAATTTGATGGCTGATTTTCAATTGTCGAGGAGTTATGAACGTTACATGTTATAACGGTATTTCACTAATTATGGATGCATTAATAAGGTTAAATGTACATCACCATTTTTAAGTCTAAGATCTGATCTCGAATTCAAGAGTGAAATTATAGAGAAGCTAATTCTCGAGATTAATTCAAATATCTCAAGGATGTTTTTAATGGCTTTATTTTTTATCATATAAGATCTGGCGACTCATGAAATTGGCGGTCCTTACTAAATGAGAGATTTTTCAGTCCCTACATTTCTGGCAATTTTTTTTCAGAGTTATTTTAGAATGGAAATTCAAAAGAAAGGAAAAAAGAGATTGTGAAAATTCGCACGATACCTCTAAAAATATATATTTCACTCTTCGTGCTAAGATAATATATTTATTTTATTTTATTATAATATATAATAATATTATGATAATTTACCAAGGACAGTGACTTCATTTCTATATGAGCAGCTATAATTGAGGGTCCTATTCTATTGGAAAAAAACGACAGGGAAACTTAGCCTTATGTGTGGTAAATTTCACTAATGAGAACCACGTGACCGCATCAAGCTCAGAGCTCCTAAGCTCCATACACAGCGTTTTATTTTTAATCAATCGACCAATTCTAGTTTCTTCAGTATTTCACTGTACATATGAAGACAATTTGAGAAGCATCATTGGATTTGGAACAGTCTCATTTTATTATATAATATAAATCATTTCTTCACAAATTGAAAAGATAGATATGAAAATAATCTAGCACATCCACTTAAAAATTTTCCATCCCGCTCTTATCCATTCTCCCACTATAGCAATAACAACTTCTTCTTTAATCAAAACAAAATGCTCCATTTATATCAAAGAGCGATATGTGTATTCCATAAGAAAAAAGTTTCATATCTTGCGACAATCATCAGCTAAAAACGGATAAAGCGCTAAGCTTAGAAATCAGTAACCAGAAACCTGGCTCTGACTCTTTCTATATTTCTATTGAGCTGATATTACTAGAGCCAAAGAGAGAGAGCCAGGGACATCCTAAAACCAACTGTCGAACTACAAATAAATGTTTTTTTATGAATTCAAACTTGAAATCCAATCAAATTCGCCGTTCAATTCATGCTATATTTTACGAACTTGTAGAAAAACGGAATTCTGCGAAAGGTTATGACCTTGCCCTTTTCGCCATGACATTTATCCAAAAGAACCGATAGAACTTGGTGGAAAGTCGGGTCAGTTTTCCTGGTTAACATCTCAGAGGTCCCGGGTTCAACGCGGGTACGAGGGATTTTTGGTAGTGAATTGCGTCACCGTTAATTCCACAAGGTTCTCTGTAGGTGTTTCTAGGAAGGCAGGACCCTCGTTGATTACAGTTCATAAATGACTGAGGAGGCTGTCCTTGGTAAATAATCGCAAATAAATAAATAAAAATACTATTGTGAAAATACATTTTTTAGATTCAAATTTAGCAAACAAAGTCACTCAATTTCTTATTTATGGCATACTATTGTGTCTTATTTTAGTTAACTCCCTGATTATTCCATAGATTCCAATTATTGGTACCATAAGAGATGTTGAAACCTAATCATCAATTTACCTTCATGACTCACTCTTCTGATAGAAAGGGTTAATTATTCACTGTGGTGTATAATGTTCCTAAATCTCAAAATATCTTCTCTACTTACATTAGAATGCGTTTTTTCTAACCATTTTTCTACCTTCCTGGATGAATCTTCTCTGTCCAATCGGTTCTAACAAAATAAAACCAAACAGTAAAATGAACAAAGTTCAGTCAACTTTCTTGTTTCCTTCAAATATTGGTTGTAATAGTTTAAAATCTTTGATGAACGATGACTCAAATGCCAAAAACATTACATATCTTAAAAACACATTTTATTACAAATTTAAAATGTGCACAAAGCTTTTCGTAAGTATACGTGTACATAGTCATGTGTGTAAGTATACTACGTGTACATAGTCTAAACCTTAACAGTAACGAGTTTGTGATGACCTATGAAATTAACAGTGAGAGGTCACTTTACCACAGAAGTTACAATGGCCGATTCGAACTCACAACCATAGAATCACGAGTCTGATTATTATACACTCAGCTACTACTCCACAATTAAATTCAACATAAATATAGAACAATTCTCAATTGTTTAAGAGATTTCAACAAAATGTTACCAGAGATTGTGGAGTTAAACGTCGTTTTTTTCGATTACCTAAAAGAATCAATAAGAAGACATCATTAAATAATTAAATACACACATAAATTGTCGGACTAAAGTGACCAAACTTTCCGGCAGTAAGAAAAATTTTGTCCGATATGAAAAAATTTGTCCACCCAAATTTTTGTTGGTTTCGATTATTAGATTATTGGAGGTTTTGAAATATTGAATTTTCGTACTTTTGTCCTACGAAGAATTTGTCCGACATTTTTCTCAAAAAAGGTACGTACCACCACCACCTTAAAGGAATTTATTTCAAATTTTACGTATTTCACTGATGTTGGCCTAATCCGCAAAATCCACGTGAAAAAACTTGTGGCAACGGCCTTATCTACAAAATCCCTTAAAACCGCCTGAGACATTTTTAGAGCACTGAAAATTGCTACAATGCTAGTCAAATAGTTTTTTACTTTTAATATAGAGTATTTCGATGACTTTTACTTTTCTTTTTACCATGAATTTTCTGATATTACATCATTATGAGAATCCTGAGTCACTAGCTCAAGCTTGTCCACTCCACTTTTAAATTCTTTTAGTCCGCCCACATGACATATCGTCATAGTTTCTCTATACAATGGTAGATGATAAATAGGGTGACAGATTCTGTATAGTAGGAGATTTCGAAATATCGTTTCTTTCCCAATTTCTTCAACAAGAATTGAAAAATAACTTACCGTAAGTTTTGATGGGCGAAAAGCCTTCAATTCGTGTCTCCCACAAAAGATTGCCACCGTCACAAACAGTCGAATTCCTTTTACAATTTCCACTGGAATTTTGTAAGTCTAAATCAATGACGTCAAACAATCAATCAAAGAACTAAAACAAGCATACATAAAAAACCCGGGGGGGGGGGGGGGGGGCGGTAATCAACCTATGGACTATACGGGTATGTGCCGCCCGTAAGGGTTATGTTTTTCACCCTCCTGAGTTCACTAAAGGTCGCAAAATCACGAAATTTCGAGTTCAGTCACTCTAAGGGCTTACGATTTTAACTAAGTTTGAGAAAACTTTTGAAATTTAGACACAATTTAAAAAAATAGTTCAACTAAGGGTCCCAAAAACCATCTAATCCTTGTAAAAATTGTGGTGTATATTTGGTGTTGACAAAACCTCGTGAAAGGTGTCAAGGGCTTGGAATCATTTAAGCGCCTTGAATGTGGATAGATAGTCAGTCTAAGGGTATGGTTTTCGAGTCTCAGGTGGCACATACCCGTCAATTTCTAAGGCTAGCACCCCCCCCCCCCCGGATAAAAAAAGGATAACCCCCTCGCGAAAAAATCTTTATCCACATTTTCAAACACTTAAGGCATTAAATAATTCCGAGTACTCGTCACCTTTCACAAGGCTGTCAGTGGTAAAATATAACAATCACTGCTAATTCATTGGTACTTCAAGGAAGGTAAGACCCTCATTTATACCAGACCAGTATAACTAAAGAGGCTTTCGTAAACACGAAAGAGAAGGTTGCGAAAGATCAAAATAATTACTATAAATTTGATTTATCAGTTAAACTACGAAGTTGATCATTGAACTTACTCGTTTCGCCCTTGGCCCTCCTGTTTTTGGACCATCTTTTCTCACTTAAACCGTTTCGAGTTGGTCTATTACCCAACTTCAAATCTTTCTTTGGCCTAGTGACATAGTCTATAGTTTCGGAAGCACCTTTTTCCTCGTTGTCTTTATTATTTATGAGCGTCATTCTGCAACAAGAAATAAAATAACTGCGTCACGAAACAAGACTCACTTTTAAATTCATATAAAACTTCGTTTAGTGGAGGCCTTTAAATTTATAAACATCAAATACACGCTTTTTTTTTACATAAAACTAGACTCATATGGTTTCAGGCTTGAATGGAGGTGTTGTTTCATAACCTAAGGTATCTTTGATATACAGGATGATGAAACACGTAAGATTTTATAAGTTTGATTATATAAAGTATATTTTTCTACATAGCAGTTTTAATTATGCCTCATAATTTGATAGTATAATCTGGTTGTTAATGATGCACTCTTCTTCATTACATAAAACCCCAGTATCGATGAAGAAAATAACATACATTTGAAGGGTTCACTTTCCTTTTGAACGTTTTTTTCGACCTGTGGATACTAGTAGAATACTTTGAGCCGCATTGTGCTAAGGTTTCGTCTTATAGGTGTTTTTGATCTTTAAAAAGTTTTATATAATTTTACAATGGTTAGTGCATAACTTATCCCAGTAAAAATGATGATGGAAGAGAAACTCCCTCTTTAACGCTTCCATAACATTTCCCACTTCACATTCTATTATATTTGACAATGAATACTTCTAGCCTTTCTATTAGGTAGATCTACTTGAATTAAGTTGACAATGTTTTGACTTTTTAATTATTTTAGCTTTGGATTGAATGAAACACTAAAAAGCAAAAAAGTAAAAAATTGCTGCTCATATATTTTGATGAGGAGGAAATTACCGATCTTGTTGGTTTCCCATCACTGATTATTCTTTAGGATTTACCATTGAGTCATTGAAAAATTACCTAGAATCATAAAATATATATACACCTGTACAATTAATTATCTTAGATAAGAAAACTCAAAGCATTCTATTTTTAAGGCACTGAGTTTCCCTTTCCACATTCTCAGCTAAATTTGTCTATCGGAGTTTATAAAACAAGTGCTGCATCTATGAGGGAATTGAGTAAATGATTGATACACATATATATGGCAAATAAATGGTTTAACACATTATAGAAATTAGTTTATTTTATATGCAATAGCTTTTTGTATACACAGATACATGCTGATATTACTACAGGCCCATTTAGCATACCATGCTTCAAATAGACCCCTTCTCTAGGAAATAAGAAGCAAGTTTTTGTGAAAGACTACATGAAGTCAAACATATTTTGAAGTCCAGCTTTTGTTACAATCTACTATGCATTCCCATTCACTTCAAAACTTTGAAAGTGTTTCAGTCTGTCTGTAACGATTACATGTTTATTATGTTAAAAAAGTACAGTATTGACTTTTCAAGAAAAATACAATGCTGATGGTAAGGAGGGTGACAACGCACCAAACATGTCCGATTTTGCCTGGTGTTTAGAATTGAATTCTAATTATATACCGAACAGCACTTGACATGTTCAGTAAGGTCCGGTGCACATGGTGTCTTATTTAATCCTTAAAATATCTGAATGGAGCATAGATGGGTTGATTTTTTCTTCAAGTTAAAGAGAAATTAAAATGCCAATAATGTCCATAATAAGCAATGACACACAAAAAATACCGAAAAGTGTTTTGTTCGGTGCTGTTCTGTGTTGTCCGGGAACCATTTTTTCCAGTACTGATTTTAAGTCTGGAAGGCTGTCACCCTTTCTCCTGTATGGCATTAATAAAAAGAGTTTGCATAGGAGTTGGAAATAAAAAGTGTGTATTAAACTATCAAAAGTTAAGATTACTAATAAATAGTTGGTACACAACACTTAAAAAAAAAGATGGTACCAGTATGTTAAACTATTCACATTAAAATGGGGAGATTTGACAGGCTCAACATATTGTATTGCATAAAATAGGTCTTATGTCAGTATGCATGTGGCATCATGTGCTACAAAAAGTCTTTTTTGGCTTGCCATTGCCAGAAAATTTAATGATTATTCTTTATTGTAAAATCATAAATGAGCTTTCTGGATTAAACAAAACAAATTTTGTGAAATTGTAGAGAGAGAAACCATGATGCCAGATGCCATTAATTTTAGTGTTCAAAAAAATGCCTTATGGCTTTGATGCTATTATTTATGTAGTTCAAGCAAGGCTAACCTAAAGACAGAGAAAGAGTGAAAAGCAGGAGCAAAAAATCTTGCAAAACCCAAAAACTCTGATTAAAGAGTACAAATTTTAAAAATACAACACAGAACTATTTCTAATAGTCCACTCGACTTTGAGTGCTAGTAAACAGGTAGGGCAGGAAAAAATTCAGAGAAAAGAATAATGTGTAGTTTGAAAGCCAAAGGCCTGTGTGATCTTGCGCGAAAAAAAAAACACTGGAACAAAGTTAGATCTCGACGAAGTCTAATTTTGACCTATATGGTATACCTATGTCACCTTATTATGTCACCTCTTCACGTCATGTCAACGTTCTTCACATGTCAAACACAAAAACAATATATCACCTGAAACGAAAACACGTTATGAAAATGTGCTATTAGGCTGCCATATTTGTTTTGATTTTTCGGCAAGCTGATTGGCTAAATAATCAAAATGAATACGGCGGGAATTGAAAAAAATGTAAACATTACAATAATGGCGCACCAGACGTGATGGATTGTATGATTGGGAAGTTAGGCAGGAAGATTAGTCGTGCTTTTAGCCTGGTACATTTGATATGCAAACTTTTTGCCTTCTTCATTAAAGATTCTCAACCCTTAAAATCTTCCTTTCGTCATAACAGAGACAACGTTAAACTAGCAAAAGATTTTTAGTTAGGCCTTATAGTTTATGTTTATTTCAAAAGGAGTACACCCATGTAATTGTATTCATCAAACAGGCACCCAGAACTGCCCTGGTGTTGCACAGGGTTCTGCCTAGGTGTGCACTACTGTAAGTTGGGGTGACTTGAAACAGCAGGGTGACTTGAATCACGTCAAAAAAAGTCAATATCTCACAGAAGAGTAAATGAATTTAACATCAATGTCTTGTCTG